>PVIY010047633.1:0-17752 GCA_004026745.1 Myrmecophaga tridactyla | reverse complement strand
GAAGAAGAGAAATAACAAAGATTAATGCAGAGTTAAATGAATGGGAGAACAAAAGAACAATAATAAGAATCAATAAAACCAAAAGTTGGTTCTTAGAGAAAATCAATAAAATCGATGGCCCACTAGCAAGACTGACAAAGAAAAAAACAGAGAGTATGCAAATAAAATCAGAAATAAGAAGAGGTGCATTACCACAGACCCTGAAGAAATAAAAGAAATCATAAGAGGATACTATGAACAACTATGTGCCAACAAACAAGACAACTTAGATGAAATGGTCAAATTCCTGGAAACAAACAACAAGCTACACTGACCCAGGAAGAAATAGAAGATCTTAACAAACCAATCACAGGTAAAGAGATTCAATCAGTCATCAAATCTTTCTACAAAGAAAAGCCCAGGTCCAGATGGCTTTACTGGGGAATTTTATCAAACATTCCAAAAAAGAACTAACATCAATCCTGCTCAAATTTTTCCAAAAAATTGAAGAAAAAGGAACACTGCCTAACTCATTTTATGATGCTAACATCATTTCAATACCAAAACCAGGTAAAGAGGCTATAAGAAAGAAAAACTACAGGCCAATCTCCTTAATGAACATAGATGCAAAAATTCTCAACAAAATACTAGCAAATCAAATCCAGCAACACATTAAAAAATTATACACCACGACCAAGTGGGGTTTATACCAGGAATGCAAGGATGATTCAACACAAGAAAATCAATTAATGTAATACAGCACATTAACAAATTGAAAGGGAAAAATCACATGATCATCTTGACTGATGCTGTCAAAGCATTCAACAAAGTTCAACATCCTTTTCTGATAAAAACACTTTAAAAGATAGGAATCAAAATTAACTTCCTCAATATGATAATGGCATATATGCAAAACCAATAGCCAGCACTGCACTCAATGGAGAGAGACGGAAAGCCTTCCCCCTAAGATCAGGAATGAGACAATGATGCCCTCTGTCACCACTATTATTCAACAGTGTACTAGAAGTTCTAGCTAGAGCAATCAGGCAGGAAAAAGAAATAAAAGGAATCTAAATTGGAAAGGAGGAAGTAAAACTATCACTATTTGTAGATGACATGATACTATACTTGGAAAATCCTGAGAAATCTACAACAAAATTACTTGAGCTAATAAACAAATTCAGCAAGGTGGTAGGATATAAAGCTAATGTGCAAAAATCAGTAACGTTTCTATACATAAGCAATGACCCAACAGGGAAGTCAGTTAAGGAAAAAAAATTCCATTTAAAATAGCAACTGAAAGAATTATGTACCTAGGAATGAACTTAACTAGGTACATAATGACTTGTACACCGAAAACTACATAACATTGCTAAAAGAAATCAGAGAAGATCTAAATAGGTGGAACGACAATCCCTGTTCATAGATAGGAATGTTAAACCTAGTTAAGATGTCAATTCTCCCCAAATTGATCTACCAACTCAATGCAGTGCCAAACAAAATTACAAAAACCTACTTTGAACACTTGGAAAAGCTAGTTACCAAATTTATCTGGAAGGGAAAGAGACCCTGAATGGCTAAAAGCATCCTAAGAAAAGAAGAACAAAGTGGAAGTACTACCATTTCCTAATTTTAAGACTTATTATAAAGCCACAGTAGTCAAAACAGCATAGTACTGGTACAAGGACAGAGTATTGACCAATGGAATCAAATTGAGAGTGCAGAAATAGACCACCAAATCTATGGTTAACTGATTTTGACAAGGCCCCCAAATCTACTGAACATGGGAAAATTGGATATCAATAGCCAAAAGGAAGAGAGAGGAGCCTTATCTTACACCTTACATAAAAATTAACTCAAAGAGGATCAAACACCTAAATATAAGAACAAGTACCATAAAGCTTCTAGAAGAAAATGTAGGGAAACATCATCAAAACACTTAGGAGGGAGCTTCTTAAACTTTATACCCAAAGCACAAGCAACAAAAGAAAAAATAGATAAATGGGAACTCCTCAAAATCAAATGCTTCTGCATGTCAAAAGACTTTGTCAAAAAGGTGAAGAGGCAGCCAACTCAATAGAAGAAAATACTTGGAAATCAGACCTCGAACAAAGGTTTGATGTCCTGTATACATAAAGAAATCATACAATTCACCCACAAAAGAACAAATAGCCCAATTATAAAATGGGCTAAAGATATGAATAGGTACTTTTCTGAAGAGCAAATACAGATGGCTCAAAAGCCCATGAAGAGTTGCTCATTTTCATTAGCTATAAGGGAAATGCAGATCATGACTACAATGAGATACCACTTCACACCTCTAAGAATGGCTGCTATTAAACCAACAGGAAACTACAAATGTTGGAGAGGTTGTGGAGAAACTGGGACACTTATGTACTGCTGGTGGGAATGTATAATGGTGCAGCCACTATGGAAGACTGTTTGGCTGTTCCTTAGGAAACTAAATATCGAGTTGCCCTATGACCCGGCAATAGCACTACTTGGTATAAACCCAGAAGAGCTGAAAGCAGTGACACAAACAGACATTTGCACATCAACGTTCAGAGTAGCATTATTCACAATTGCCAAAAGATGGAAACAATCCAAATGCCCATCAATGAGGAGTGGATTAACAAAGTGTAGTATATACAGACAACAGCGTAGTATACAGTAGTAAGACATGACAAGATGGATGTTGTCATGTTGTCCTGAAGCACATGACAAGATGGATGAGCCTTGAGGACATAATGCTGAGTGAAAAAAGTCAGACACAAAAGAAGAGATACTGTGTGTTTCCACTTTCATGACCACAGTGAAGGTCAAATCAGAGGCTTATAATACAGAATATGGGGAACTTAGAGATACAGAGAAGCTAGGGATGAGCTAATGAGGTTGAAGTCCAATGTAAGGGAATAGATAGATGTGAAGGCTGTTCACTAATGGGTGTATAGGTAATATTACCATATTGACGGCGAACATGATTGAACAAGTTGTATAGACCTATGTGTCCCACTGATTAACATGACAAATATAAATAAGTTCTTCATGAACTACTTCAAAGGTATGATTCTTGTACAAAGAGCGTTGAAGTTCACGGTACAGGGGGAAAACTGCTATTGCATGCTACGGGCTATGTTCAAAAGGAAAACATCAGCAGCACCAGAGCAACGCCAGGGGTTAATAATGGGGGAGGGACAAGAGTTAAAGGGAGGTGTAGATTTTCTATTTGGTGAGGGTGTGTTTATTGGTTATCTTTCTCTTGGGAACAATGAAATTACCTAAAATTGAGAGTGTTGATGGACTGTTGAATTTGGACATTATACATGACGATTATAATTCCAGCCCAAATGTCCATCAACAGATGAGTGGCTAAACAAGCTGTGGTATATACATATAATGAAATATCATGCACTCTAAGACAGAATAAAGTCATGAAGCATCTAACGATGTGGATGAACCTTGAGGAGTTATGCTGAGTAAAATAGCCAGAAACAAAAGGACAAATACTGTATGGTCTCACTGATATGAACTAACATTAATGAAGGAACTTGGACAATTTCAGTTTAGAACACAGGTTATTAGGAGATAGAAATAGGGTAGAGATTGAGTAATTGGTGAGGAGGGACACAGATTGTGCAACAGGAGTGATTGTAAAAATTCAGAAATGGATAGTACTATGCCACCTGATTGTAGCATACTAATGTTAGTACACTGAATGAAGCTGAATGGGAGAGCGAAAGTGGGAGAAGGGCTTGGGGCACATATGAAACCAGAAGGAAAGATAGATGATAAAGACTGAGATGGTATAATTTAGGAATGCCTAGAATGTACAATGATAGTGGCTAAATGTACAAATTAAAAAATGTTTTTGCATGAGGAAGGAAAAAGGAATGTCAGTATTGCAGGGTGTAGAAAAAAGATGGTCATTCATATTTTAAAACTTCAACTTCGGTGTGAGAATAAAGCAAGACATATTTATTTGGTGCAAAACATATTTTGATTAGTGCATTTCCTAATTTAACTTCTATGGACAGTTTAATTGAACACGATAAGTACATGGAATCTTGAATACGGCATGAGAGTTTGTAGGTTTGTCCAGGTTAGTGTGATGCATCGATTAATCCCAGAGTGATTTGAATAGTAAATAAAGAAGTATTTGCAAAGTCCCCTTAGGGAAATGGAGAGAAAGGAGAAAAAATTCAATTTCCGCATTTGGAGAATTCCTGATATTCTCACAAGCAGTGGGGACAACCAAATCAACAGGCCAAGCCTTCAATCTTGGGGTTTGCCCCTATGAAACTTATTCCTGCAAAGGATAGCTAATCTTACTTAAAATTAGGACTAGGAATCACCCCCAGAGAACCTCTTTTATTGCTCAGATGTGGCCTCTCTGTCTCTCAGCCAACACAACCAGTGAATTCACTACCCTCTCCGCTCTATGTGGGACATGACTCTCAGGGGTGTAAACCATTCTGGCAACGTGGGACAGAAATCCTAGGATGAGCTGGGACTTGGCATCAAGGGATTGAGAAAACCTTCTCGACCGAAAAGGAAAGAGGGAAATGAGACAAAATAAAGCGTCAGTGGCTGAGAGATTTCAGAGTCAAGAGGTTATTCTTATGCATTATATAGATAATCCCTTTTATGGTGTATTGAAGCGTCTAGAGGGAAGTACCTGAAACTGTAGAGCTGTGTTCCAATAGTCATGTTTCTTGAAGATGATTGTATAATGATACAGCTTTTGCATTGTGACTGTGTGATTGTGAAAACCTTGTGTCTGATGCTCCTTTTATCTACAGTATGGACAGATGAGTAAAAAATATGGATAAGAAATAAACAAATAATAGGGGGAACAAAGGTTAAAATAAATTGAGTGCATTGAAGTACTAGTTGAGAAGGAGGGATAAGAGGTATGGCATGTATGAGTTTTTTCTTTTGCTGGAGAGTTGCAGATGTTCAAAAAATGATCATGGTGATGAATACACAACTATGCGATGATCTTGTGAGCCATTGATTGCAACTGTGTCAAGAATGTTTGTATGTTCCCAGTGCCTGCCCATGTTAAAAAAAAAAAGAATGTTTGTATGTTTGTTTGTTGTTGTTTACAATGAGCCAACAACTCTTTTACATGCAAGTGTGTTGTTGACCTCTACACTTAAACTTCTAGCAAATCCTTCGGCAGAGAATGATGGAAGCATAAGTTGGTATTTTACCAATATGCCAGTACTTGTTTCACAGGGATAATTTCTACAATGGACATTTTTTGGGGAAAGAAATGTAGCAAATAAGATATCAGTGGTTGAGATAGTTCAAATGCCATCAAGAGGCTACTCTGGAGGTCACTCTTATGCGAGCTTCAATTAGATATTGCTACCTATTATAACCTGCCAAACCCCAACCAAAACCATTCTAGCCAATCCTAAAGAACACCTAGGGTAATATATAAGATTCTACAAAGGCACCAGGCACTAGGGTAACTTTCCAGAAACCTACAACCTCCAGATGGGTCCCTGGACCAGATAATTCCTGAAATCTAGAGGGGTCAGCCTCTCCAGAACATCAGCTAGTTCCACCTCCCTACCCTATATTATTGACAACCTCTTCCAACATGAAAAGTTTTAGAATGGGCATAGTCCAAATACTCCCAAAGAATGGGAGAAAGATCAAAGATGATGATGGAGTTACATAGAGAAGGTAGAGTTTAACAAACAAGTATGATTGTTGAGTCATTATATTGATATTTCTTTTAGTCTCCAGTGTCTTAGAGCAGCTAGAAGTAGAAACCTAAAACTGTAGAATTGTAACTCATAATAAACTCTGAAATCTGTTCCCCAACTAATTCACAAAAAAGAAAAATGTCAATTGTGATGATAAAATATATATATATTCCTTCTAGCCTCCAATGTTCTGGAGCAGCTAGAAGGAAAACTCTGAGATGATGATATGGTAGCCCATGACAAACTCTGGGACCTGTCCTGTAAAATACTTGCTGAAGAGTGCTTTGAAAACTATTGCTTTTTCCTTTCTTTGCTTTGTATATATGTTATATTATACAATAAAAGAGTTTTTAAAAATGTGAAACAAAGTGTTTTTACATTAAAAAAAAGAGAGAGAGAGAGCATACTAGATTAAGATGGGCCTAAATGCAATGTCTGGTGTCTAGAGGGGAAAGGAGAGGGGTATTGGGACACCAAGACAGAGAGGATCTACACCGGGAAGACGGCCATGTGATTATGGAGGCAACGATTAGGGTGATGCAGCTACAGCCAAGGAACTCCGAGGATTGCCAGGAGCCATCAGAAGTTAGGAAGAGGCAAAGAAGATTCCTTCCCTAGAGACTTCAGTGCTTGAAGATACTTTGATTTCAGACTTCTAGCCCTCAGACTGTGAAAGAATGCATTTCTGTTCTTTTAAGCCATCAGTTTGTGGTCAATTGTTATAGTAGCACTAGGAAATGCAGGGTCCCTGGAGACATTGTCTACCCTTTTTGAGAGAGTGATGCATCAAAGAATAAGTCTTATTTGGAGCTTACTTATTTTAGTATCTCTTCTACTCAACCCAGAAGCAGACCAGTTCACTGAAGCATTTTAAGCAGGAAGTAGCATGATCTAATTTCCATTTTTAAATTATCACCCTGGCTGCTGAAAAGATAATGAATTTGTGGAGGACAAGACTGGAAATAGGCAGAAAAGAAAGGAGGTTATTTCAGTAGTCCAAGATGAAGAGGATGGTAATTTGACCCAGGGTGATGATGGGGCTGATGGAGAAAGTAAATAAATTCAAGATATTTCAAGTAGGTGATTGGCTGTAGTGAGTGAGGGAAATTGAAGTATTTGATTTCTAGGTTTCTAGCATGAACAATTAGGCAGCTTTAGTTCATTTACTGAGCTAGGAATGCTGGAGAAGGAGCTGGTTTGGGTAGAAGGATCACGAGCTTATGATCAATGGTATCAAATGGAATACATATTTTAAGATTTAATCATATGGCTCTATTGCTTTACAGAGAGGTTATGCTAATTAATACTCCCACCAACAGCATATGAGAGTGTCCATGAAGCCAAGACTTTAAATGGTTTCCCCAAAGAAATTTGTCTTCTAGTCACAGAATGACAAATCTAGATTTAAGAAAATTAAACAGCTATAATGTTGGAGAATTTAGTGACTATAGAGAGGAAAAGTAAAAATGAGGCCACTTAAAATGGTTTATATAGCTTTATAGAAATAGCTTAGGTTAAATGAAGGAAAAGATGATTAAACTTATCCTTATCTTTCCCATTGATCTCAGAGGAAGAACCGACTTTACTCTTTTCTCTGGCATTCTCAACTTCTGCCCTGTCTTCAACCTATTTCTTTCTGCTTTTTCCAGGACCTGGTTGCATCAGTTATGTCCTCTTCTCTTTCTCCTTTGATCTCTTTCTCTTTAGCGACTCTTCTCAGCCTAAGAAACAGTCAGGCTGTTCATCTCCCAGAACCCTTTATCTCTCCACTGCCTTTCCCTGAAGACCCCTGACATTCCTTCCCTGCCAGACTGCTGAAGGATTTGCCTCCACCACTGCCTCACCTTCCAGACACTCATCCTCCATACTCTCCTTCATTAGATGTTATCTAGTTTTGCCCCTCTACTCTACTGACACATCTCTCCTAAGTATCATCAGTGACCTTATCGCCAAATTGAATGATTTCTTTTCATCTTTCATTCTACTTGACTCTTGTACAACATTTGACACTGCGGATCTCACCCTCCTGTTTGAAACAAAGCCTTTCTTTCTTCTAGAAACTGATCTATCAGTGTTAGCAGTGATACTTTTTATTTTCAGATTTTGAATCAGTCATGATCCTAGGAGGAAAAAGATGGCACACATAAAGTCTTTAACTATTAAGAGTTTAATAAAGGTGCTATCTGTAGAGGTGAGGGCATCCAACAGGACATGATAAGCAACAAGACAATACAACAGGAAGAAGCCATTACTGTCCCTAGACTTGAAGGGCAAGGAGGAGACAAGGGTAAAGGAACCTTACAAGAGCTGTAGCTGTGGAAAAAGGGCCGCCTGACAGGAGCTGTCCACCGAGAGGGGCACAATTGTGGCAAGTCAAGAAGATGAGAAGAGCAGCATATTCCATTCTCTCTCTCTCCTCTTGCCCTCTAATCTCCTTCTGCTGCCTCCCATTGGCTGAATCCAGTCGAATGGCAAGCGATCCCTAGTGATAAAGTCCCTGTGATGGAGGGAAGGGCAGAGAATGGGACCAGCAACCAGAACATAATCTGCATAGTCTTCTATCTTGAAAGTGCTTTCTTTGTCTTTTCCTTAAAAAGAGCTCTTAGAATCAGCTGCACCATTGAGTTTTCTGTAAGTCTTTGACTCATTTTTTAAACCTTTTTTTACTGTATAGTATAACATATATACAAAGGAAAGAAATAAAAAAGCAATAGTTTTCAAAGCACTCTTCCACAAGTAGTTACAGGATAGATTCCAGAGTATGTCATGGGCTACTATATGATCCTCTCATATTTTTCCTTCTAGCTGCTCCAGAATATAGGAGGCTAGAGGGCTTAAATATTTTTATATCATCACAATCGACTTTTTCCCCCTTCTTTTTTGTGAAAAGTAACATATATACAAAAAAAGCTATAAATTTCAAAACAGCACCACAATTAGCTGTACAACATATTTCAGAGTTTGATGTAGGTTACAATTTCACAATTTTAGGTTTTTAATTCTAGGTACTCTAAAATACTGGAGAGTACAGCCAAAAGGGCAAACAAACTCACTGCCTTCCCTCTCTCTACATCGGACATGACTTCCAGGGGTGTGAACCTCCCTGGCAACGTGGGACAGAAATCCTAGACTGAGCTGAGACTTAACATCAAGGGATTGAGAAAACCTCCTCGACCAAAAGGGGGAAGAGCAGAAATGAGACAAAGTAAAATGTCAATGGCTAAGAGATTCCAAACAGAGTCACGAGGTTATCCTGGAGGTTATTCTTAAGTCACGAGGTTATCCTGGAGGTTATTCTTATGCATTAAATAGATATCACCTGTTTAGTTAAGGTGTAATGGAGAGGCTGGAGGGAACTGCCTGAAAATGTAGAGCTGTGCTCCAGTAGCCATATTTCTTGAAGATGATTGTATTATGATATAGCTTTCACAATGTGACGGTGTGGTTGTGAAAACCTTGTGTCTGATGCTCCTTTTATCTACCTGATCGACAGACGAGTGGAACATATGGATTAAAAATAAAATAAATAATAGGGGGAACAAATGTTAAAATAAATTTAGTAAATTGAAATGCTAGTGATCAACGAAAGGGAGGGGTAAGGAGTATGGTATGTATGAGGTTTTTTTCTGTTTTCTTTCTTTTTTTTTTTTTTAAATTTGCATATGGGCAGGAGGCACCAGGGATCGAACTCCAGACCTCCAGCACGGCAGGTCGGAGCTCTGCCTGCTGAGCCACGGCAGCCGCCCTATTTCTTTTTCTGGATTGATGCAAATGTTCTGAGAAATGATCATGATGATGAATATACAACTATGTGATGATTTTGTGAGTTATTGATTATATAACAAAAATGGAATGATCATATGGTAAGAATGTTTGTGTTTGTATGTGGTTATGTTTCATTAAAAAATGATTATGGTGGAGAATTCACAACTATGTCATGATATTGTGAGCCATTGATTGTATACCATGTATGGACTGTATGTTTGTGAAGATTTGTCAATAAAAATATTAAAATGAAATACTGGAGAGTAAAAGAGATATCAATTTAATGATTCATCATTCGTATTCATTTGTTAAATCCTATCTTCTCTGTTCATTTGTTAAATCCTATCTTCTCTGTATAACTCCACCATCACCTTTGATTTTTCCATCCTTCTCTTTAGGGATTTCTGGACTATGGCAATTGTAAATTTTTCATATTGGAAGGGTCTGTCACTAATATGGGGTAGGGAGATGGAACTATTTGATGTTCTGGAGAGGCTGAGCTAGGTTTCAGGACTTATCTGGACCAGGGACCCACCTGGAGGTTGTACGTTTCTGGAAAATTACTCTAGTACATGGAAACTTTGTGGAATCTTATATATTGCCCTAGGTATTCTTTAGGATTGGCTGGAATGGTCCTGGTTGGGGGTTGGCAGGTTATGATAGGTATCAAAGTCTAATTAAAGCTTGCATAAGAACAACCTCCAGAGTAGCCTTTCGACTCTATTTGAACTCTCTCTGCCACTGATAGTTTATTAATCACACTTCTTTTCCCCTTTTTGGTCAGGATGGAATTGTTGCACCTCATTTTTTATCCATATGTTCTCTCTGTGTGACTCCCACTCCCACAGCTTCACTATCATCCATATGCTGACAACAGTTGCATCGGTAACTTGAATCTTGAGCTTGTGGTGAACGCTAGTCTTGTATTTTCAACAAGTGAGATATTGGTTATCTTACTTAACATTCCTCTCGACCTTGAAATTCAACTTGTCAAAACTACTCTTCTAAAAGGTCCCCTTTCCTTATTTTCTAACACAGTTGCCCAGCCTAGAGAAATATTATGATCACATCTGCCTCTTTACTTTTCTTCACTCAGCACCATCCATATCTATTTCCTGTCAATTCTGCTTCCAGAATTCCTCTGGAATCTGGTCCCTGCTCTTCACTACTACCATTATTTTATTAAAGACCCTTATCATCTCTTAACTGAATGAGTTCAGCAGCTTTCTATAGCAAATACTTGTATTTTGGAAGCTGTTTGGTGTCTGAAGCAACTCCTTTTATTCAGGAAATCCACTATTATTGAATATTGGTGGGAGGCAGGTTGCTACTTCCATCTATGGATGGCTAAGAGTCAATATTTTCTTTCCCTGACATCTGGAAGCTAGACTATTGGATGAAAAACAGCGACTTGAAGGATCCCACCCAAAAATTTGACTCTGGAACAAGTAACTGAAATTGAGTCCAGTTCAGAATTCACTCCAACAGCAGACGTGTTATCCAGTGATCAGTAGCAGCGGTGTCCCAACCAGATTATGGCTCAGTGGCCCAGCTTCCTTGGTTCTTACCTGTTTTGTTTTTTGAGCTGGGCACTTTGACCGACCCATTGATTCTTGGAAAACTTTTAGTATATGTTGGCTAGAGTTAGTTTCTGTTCTTTACACCAAGCTTCCTTATTGCTTTACCTTCTATTTGATGTCCTTGTCTCAGATCATATTTTTTTCCCCATCTTTCATCTCTGTTACCATGTGGTTTATTTTCTAATGCATGAATCTTGGTCCATCAGTTGGAAGTAACTGCTAATTGTCTCCCATTATTTGTTCTCTTTTCTTTTATAGATCTTCAAATTCTTAGGTGGGTTTATGACTGCCCAGAATAATGACTATATTTCTAGCATCACTTACAGCCATGCGTGACCGTGGACTAAGTTCTGGCCAGTGGAACTTAAGCTGATTTGAGCATTTTCCAAGATGTCTTCTTATGTGTGTATGTGCACACACACACACACACACACACACATTCATCTGCCCAAAGCCCATCTCGAATGTCACTTTTCTGTGATGTCTTCCCTGAATGCCTACAGGGAGAAATAATTGTTTTTGATTTTGTGCTACCACAATCCTTTTTCTCAATCATGAATATAATTTCATCTTGTTTTGTAATATTTAATTGTATCTGAATCTGTTTCTCCTGTATGACTCTGAGCAATCCTGTATCTTATTAATGTGTATAATAATAGCACCCAGAATAGTATCTGACACATATTAGCAGCTCAAAACTGTTTGCTGAAAGAGGAAAGCAGAAAAGGGAACACTTTTGAAATTGTGGTTTGTGTGCTTATCAAAGAGCTATATTTTTATCTAGTTATTTCACAGCTAAAGGAAATCCAGCATCAGAGAGGCTAAGATGACTTACCCAAGGTAATTTGACTTCCCTTGATCCCAGCCTCATTGTAACAGGTAAACCTAAGATCCTTTCTTTCTGAGTTCTTTTGAACCTGTTAGTTAAATCGTCAAATAGTAGAGAAATGACCAAAGATATTCAATTGAATGTAAAGTCAAGTTTCTTAAACCAAATTATACTGAAGCTTCTGGTGCCAGTATCACTCCTGTTTGAATGCAAATGGATTTTATTGAGGAAGGAAATAATATAAGGAAATGATATAAATTGAAGAACTCTATAGAAGAATATAATCTTTTTTTTTAAGTATAACAAAAGTCTATTTTCTTTTAACAGTTTGATATATTAACTGAAAAAAAGGAACAAAGCAGATATAAAAGGGTGGAATGAAATGTAATTATAACTTGTTAACATTAAGTAGAATTGAAACTTATCAAAATTACATTTTGTAAGAATATAATCTTGATATCATCCGAGCCAGAGCAATGTCAAGTTTTAGAGAAGGAACACCTTAAGAAGCTGTGGAATTAAATGCCAAAGGAAGGAAAAGATTTCCTTCATTACAAAAACCAGAGAAAATTGCAGATAAAAAGCAAATGAAAAGCATCTAGGTAGTAGACACTTCAGATTGTAAATAATTGTTAAAGTCTTTAAGACAAATCATCATAAAATTCTAACAATATGATAGGGTCAAAGACTGATAGACTAAAACTTTCAAGGAGACTGTAAGATTTGACTAGGAATTTTTTAAAGGAGTAATGAGGTAAGAAATATTAAGAGAGAATTGAAAATATCTTCATGCGTTTAGGTGATGGTGAGTTTGGGTTGGGGTAGGGGACTCCAGAATTTCTATATAGGTGGGAATTAAAAGTGGTGACTTAGCTTGAGAGAGTGTCCAGGGGATTTATCTTGAGGATGAAGAAGCATATGATTTATATTTTATGAAACGTATGAATAAACATATCAAGAATTTCTAAAAATGCTTTTACCTATGTTTTACCAAAGAATGAGAAAATGTCATTTGTCCATATCAAGGAATACAGTTTAAAATGTCCACTCCTTCTCTCCCATAAACTCCATGAGCCCACCCCCCTCCCTCCCTTCCCATCACAGACCTCTTGATAGCACCTTGGCTTTGGTGATCAGAAAAGTCTGAAAAACTGAGGCAGTGGCTGGAGAAAAGACTGGTATGATTTAGGAGAGAAAACAAAGACAAATTGCATACCTATCAAATAAATTTAGAATTAGAATATTTCAAGGGATTAGAAATTTTCCCTTACTCATTAAGGGACAGTTTAATGGGGAAGTGGGTGGAGGAAGGGAAGATTTGTACCATGCCCTGAGACTCAGTAGAATAGAACCTTCTCAGACAGGGAAAGAGAGAGCTTTGGGAGATGAGCCTTTTCCCTTTTGGAAAGGGCCTCATCACTTTCTTTTAATAAAACGCAGAACATTTCCATGTCATATCCTGGATCATAACGACAAATCTGGTGCCCATAATATCTATCATAACAATAGAGGGCTGAATGCCAACACCGGGGTATGAATCAAACCAATACCCAAATGAGTACATCATTAAAAGAAGTATGTTTACTAAACAACGCATACCCAAGCCATTGAATGTGGAAGTATTAGATAAATACAGGGTGTTATGGGTTTATTAAAAAAGTAGGTTCATTTCAGGAATCCAATTTAGAATTTTTAAGGCAAGGCAGGGGCTAAAAATACTTGGTTCTTCAACCAAAACTTTTAGAGAGAATTCTGTTCTAACACAGAAATGGGGGCTTTTTTTTTGTACAGGATTTGACTAAGGAGAAAAACTTTTTTTTTTCCCCTTTCCTGGCAAACCAGAGCCTCAATGAGCTTTCAGAGATAGGTACATCCTGCAAGTTAAGAATATTTCACAACAGTAATTTTCAGGCAGAAAAATTTCCCAATAATATTAGATGTAGTTATCACCCTCTGTAAATATTGTTGAATGACCAGAATCTAGAATTTGTAGGGAAGGGGTTTAAGATTCCATATTATGATTTTTTTTTTTTACGTGGGCGGGCACCAGGAAGGGAACCTGAATCTCTGGCATGTCAGGCAAGACCTCCACCTGCTGAGCCACTGTGGCCGGCCCCTAAATTATGATTTTAAGCTTATGTCTTCCTAACTGAACCCCCAGGTCTCATGGTGAGTTGCTAACTAAAGTGGCTACCTTTAGGTCCAAGAGACTGGGAAACCAGGCTAACCATTGCAATCATGGGTTAAATTTAAATTTAGTCAAAACTAAATAATTTCTGTAAAAGACTGAGGAATGGAGATAGGAAAATATGACATTTGCAGAACATAATGGAGGAAAGTTGGTTCTGAAATCATGGGGGGTTGCTAATGGCTGAAGTGTAAAATTTTCACCAGCAAAGAGTAATGTCATTCTATGGATATTAATTTGTAGGACTTTTTCTCTTGGTGCCTTTTATTCATCCCAACCATCAATGTTTCTTTAAATACCCATTGTGCGCTATTCTGTACCTAGAATATGAAGTTTTGCATTAGCTTTTCTTCAAAGAAGAAACCAATGTTAATTAGCTTGCTAATAGTTTAAGACAAGTGAACAGAGATTTAAGGGATCTGTGCATTACTAAAGAAACAGAAGTGGGTGTAATCAGCATAAAAGTGGCTAAATTGTGAAACCATGCTAAGTGGTGTGTGTGGGGTGTAATGTAATAACATGTTGCACACGGTGCGCCTTTGGTCTGTGCACCTCAAAGTGCTTTGCAAACGTTAATTATGCATCACACTTACGAGGCGGCGAGGTAGGGAGGGGCGGGCTTGGACACTGCTGCCTAATCCAGAACTGAACTTCGGACTCTACTCAAGATGCACCAGTCAACCCTCTGTTGTGTTTCTCCAACCCCTTATGGCTGAATCCATCCACTGGTCTTAGTAGCTGTGAGGTCGAAGTTGTGACTAAGTCTTCAGAGATAAGGGTTCAACAAGCCCGACCGGTGATGAGGTCGCTCCGGCAGTCAGAGGATGAAACTGGGCTGCCTGATTTTCCCTCGGAACCCACTTCCGGGATGCCTCCCCGGTGGGCACCGAGGATGCATGGAATTGTGTAGGAGCAGGGTGGAGGGCGGTCGTGGGCGTGGAGCCGTGCGGTGGCTGGGTGTCTGAGGATTCCTCGCCTCCAGGAGGCCGCGGTGCCGGACGCGCGGTGCCGGGCCAGGAGCGCACGCCGCGGGAGGAAGGAGCTTCCGCGCCGCGCGCCCGCCCGCTGCCACACACGCTCGCCGCCCGGCCTCCTCTTTCCTTCTCTCCTCCGCACACGCTCCCGGACACACACACACACACACACACACACACACACACAAACACAGACACACCACACACAGACACAAACACAAGAACCCCTCTCCCGGCGCCAGGCGGGGGCGGAGCAGAACAGGCGGGAGGAGGCAGGGAGGGAGGGAGGGAGCCAAAGGCGCGAAAACGGCGCGCAGGCGCGCCACGCTCCCCGAGGCGGAGCGCGCGGGGGTGAAACTGACACTTTGGGCCAGTCTCTATGGGGCCGCTCGTGGCCGCACGTCACCGCGCTCCCGGCACGTCACGCCGGCTCGACGCTCCCGGTACAAAGTGTAAGTTTCAATTTTTTCCCCCGGTGCCACCGCTCCCGGGGCCGCGGCGAGGAGCGGGAGGAGAGTGAGGGCGCAGGGTGGTCTGGCCAGAGCGGCCGGGACTCCCTACCCCCGCCGTCCTCGAGTGAGTGCGGGACCCGGGTGGCGGGCCCTCAGCCTCCGCGTCCTGCATCTCCGCCCCCAGCCCCGCGCCCGAGCGTGGACCGGGCGAGCCAGGTGCGGGGCACCGGCCACCCCCACGCTGCAGGCGGAGGGCGGGTGCGCGCGGACCGAGGGCGGCCGGGGCTGCTGGAGGGGAGGGAAGAGGATGCCCTGGGGCGGGAACCCGGGGAGGATGGAGAAGGGGGGTGTTGGGTGCGGAGACGCCTGAGTCGCGGGAGGATGGAGCTGGGGGATGGGGCGGAGGGCAGGGCGAGCAGCTGGTCCTGGAGGGAGGGGGCACCGGGTGGTCCGCAGGCGCCCGGCCCGAGAGGCGGTTGTGGGGCGGGCCTGGGTCAGGGCCGGCCGCCGGGCGCAGGGGGCGGGACCACGGCGGCGAGGGGGCAGCCGGGGCCGGACTGGTCCCCGGCGGGCCGGCCCCTCGGCCCTGCCCCCGCCTCGCCTGCGTGTGGGCGCCGCGCGCAAGGCTCGGTGTCTCCTTGGGGCTCTTTCCTGGTGCTCTGTGTGCGCCGCACATGTGCAGTCGGTAAACCTTCCCCCACCCCGCACCCCCCACGCCGCCGCGCCGCGCCTCATTGTAGCCGCTGCAGTTGGTGGTGGGCTGCGGGGCTCGCCGCCGCCGTATGCTGGGTAGGGGGGTGGGCGGCCGGGGGAGGAAGCTGCTCTCCAGGTGACTTGACCTCGGCTGTAGGATGTGGAATGGGAGAGAGGGGGTGCGGGTGGGGAGTAGGACGCGATTGGGCGGGAGAGGGCCCGGCCGAGGCGAGCGGGTGGTGGGGCTGTTTGGGGGACTATGCTCGCTGCCTGGGAGGGCACGGTGGGGGCTCGGATCGGCCGCGGGGGGTCCCCGGGTTGGGGCAGGCGGGGCGGCAGGGCCGGAGCTAGGCCCTCAGGCCGCGGATAAGCATCGTCGCGCGCCCCTCGCCCGCCCGGGGACGCGGGGCCAGCGGGGAGGGGGTCGGGGGGCGCCTGTTGCCGGGAGGTGCACCAGGCGCGGGTGGTGGCGGGCGGCTGGGCTGCAGCTGCAGCCGGATCCGTCCCGGGCCCGAGCGCGCCGTCCGCGCTCGGGCCCGGGAGGCCGGATCCGCTCCGGCCTGCAGCGAGAGCCTTCGGGAGGGGACGGGGAGGGGCTGACCCTTCCACCGACCTGGTCCTTTCGGGAGCTCCGGGCCGAGGACTGCCGGTTCCGGTGGCGGGCGGGGGAAGGGAGGCTCCTCTCGGTGGAGGTGGCTCCTGAGGCCTAGTGACAGGTCAGGGACCCGGGCGGGCTGGGGGCATGGAGGTTGAGGGTGGGGGGCTTCGAGCGTTTGGGACTGGCTAAGGTGCCTCTGGAAGCCCACCTGTCAGAGTTAACAGTCTAACCAGGCTTGGGTCAGCGACTTGGAGACTGACCAGGGTGGGAGAAGACCCTCTCAAGAGTTCTTCTGGGATGGATTTCCCTGCGTACTTGTCTTTGTGAGGGACATAAAAGGGAGTTATATTCCTGTTGGATGAATATGTGGCAGCTTAGTTAGGTTTGTGCATATGTATGTGTGCCTCGGTGGGCGAAGAGTAGAGATATGTGAGATGAATGTACCTACTGGTATAATTAATGTTATAGGTGAATGCTTTAGAAATGTGAAGGTAGTCCAGGCATGTGTGTTCAGTAGTTTTTACCCATTGCTTCTTTGGGTGATCTTGGGAAAAAGTTAGGCTACTGTGGCAATGATTTTGGATAATGGAATTTCTGCATCCTGGTTGTATATGGGATTGTTTGCCAATTTAAAGTATGTTTTCAGTTGCTGAAATGACTTTTAAAGTCATAAGTATGAGTTTTGACTGTTCTATTTTCAGGATTGAGTAAGAGTATGCAATTGGGAAAGGCGGTTCTTGTTACCTGGAAGGCCAGTTGGAGTGGTGGTGGGGAAAATGTCTCTGTAAGATGTGATATTTTATTTACTAACTTCTTTTTTATTCTTATTCATTTCTTGTTTTTCCTTCTTTCTTTCTTTCTTTTTTTGTTTGCCAGAAAGATCATTGTTTCTTCTCTGGAGGGTGAACACTTATAGAATTGATTTCACGGATCTGGTAACATGGCAAAAGATGTAAGTACATTTGCTTCATGATATA
>PVIY010047632.1:0-17736 GCA_004026745.1 Myrmecophaga tridactyla | reverse complement strand
AGGAGGAGGAGGAGAAGAAGAAGAAGAAGAAGAAGAAGAAGAAGAAGAAGAAGAAGAAGAAGAAGAAGAAGAAGAAGAAGAAGGGAAAGAGAGAGAGAGGACTCGAAGAAAGATCTGGAGAAAATCCTGAAGAACAAGAATTAAAGTCTGTACAGATGGGAACGCAAAGCAAAGAGAAGGACAAAGGACATACTAAAGTCACCCAACCATTGAAGGGCAGAGCCAGGGCTATAATCCATTTGCTCTATTTCTTGGACCGCCACTTAAGCATAGATTCAATTAATCTATGTATAGGTTCGTTTGGTCAAGGACTAAAAAGAATGACGAGAGGTAAGCATAGAGGATTGTTAGGCTGGGCTGAGACAGGACAAACTGAATGTATGGACATCAGGAAGAGAAATAGGCAGACTCCTAGAAATGCCAACAGTTAAAAGGCAAGCCAAGGAAGAGTTCACTAGACTATCTACTCCTGGAGATCAGGGACTGGTTCTTATTTGCTATTGTATTCCCAACACTAAGTATGACATCTGCCCACAGAGATTCCTGAGAAATATTTATTTGCTGTACAAGGAGGCATCCACCAAGAAGACTACGATAAATGTCACAGAAGTGTGAGGAGTAACCAGGATAGGGCAGAGTCACAGAAGTCAAGAGAGTACAGACCTTCAAAAAGGAGGGAGAGATGATCTATCAAGTGTAACAGAGGGGATAAA
Organism: Myrmecophaga tridactyla; assembly: GCA_004026745.1. NCBI lineage: Eukaryota > Metazoa > Chordata > Mammalia > Pilosa > Myrmecophagidae > Myrmecophaga > Myrmecophaga tridactyla. The sequence continues at coordinate 17,023 of PVIY010047632.1, read as the reverse complement.
CAAGGTAAGGAACATGTTTATGTTGCTGAAGCACTTCAGTGCTGATGGGTTCTGAAATCTTGATCTCTTGTCCAGACCTTTCCCTCTATGCACCAAACCCGAATATCAAAGCCACTTCTAGCCATTTCTAACTTGATATCCCACAGGCAGATAGAACTTGTTCCACAATGTCCCATTTCTGCAAATGAATGTATTGTCTGCCTCCCCAAACGAAGCCCTCCTCTTCTATTCCCTATTTTAGTAAATGACAATACTGACTCTGGTTAATGAATTAGAAACCTAGGAATAGTTTTAGATTCATCACCTTCTTCTGTCACATACTCAATCACCAAGCATTGTCTATTCTATCTCCTAACAGCCATCAAATATGTCCACTCTGATCTACTTCCTCTGTCACTACCCTGGCTCAGGCCATCATCAACTCTCATGTACAAAACTGAAATAACCTTCTAACTGATCTCCTCCCATATACAAAGAAGCTACTGGGATTTTTTTTTTCATTTACATTTTTTAACTAATTTTTTATTACATACAGGAAAACTCTCTCTTTTCTCGTACAGTTAGATGAGGTTTGACAATGCACAGCTATGCAACTACCACCACAATCACAATCAAGACATAGAACAGCTCCATCACAAGCCCCTAAAATTCTCTCATGCTACCTTCTCTTTGTAGGCCAACCTCCAGCTCCATACACTTATCCTCTGAGAACCACTGGTCTGTTCTCCCTACCTATAATTTTGCATTTTCCAGAATGTTATAAGAATGAAATCATACAGCATGTAGCCTTTTCAGACTGGCTTCTTTCACTCAGCATAATGCAATTAAGATTCACTAATATTGTTGTGTATATTAATATTTGTTCCTTTCCTTGTTGAGTAGTACTCCAGTGCATGGATGCATCACAATTTATCCATTCCCCAACTGAGGAATGTTTGTATTGTCTCAAATTTTTGCTTGATAATTTTGAATAAGGCTGCTTTAAACACTCACATGATGGTTTTTGTTTGAACATGTGTTTTAATTTCACTTGGTTAAATACCTAGGAGTAGGACTACAGGGTCATATCAGAAGTATATGTTTAACTTTATGAGAAACTGCCAAATTGTCTCTCAGAGTAGCAGTATCATTTTGCACTCCCACCAGAATTTATGAGGGTGTCAGTAGCTCTGCAACCTGATTAGCACTTGGTTTCTTTTTTTATATAATTTTTCTTTTCTATATATTTTTAATGTTAGTCATTCTAATAGTTATGCAGTGGTATCTCATTGTGGTTATGAATTACATTTCCAAGCCAATTAATTATGCTGAAAATCTTTTCATGTGCTTATTTGCCAATCATCCTCATTATTTTATTCATTTTCCTTGCTTTGGATTTATTTTGCTCTTCTTTTCCTACTTTCTTGAAGAAGGAACTTAGATGACTGATTTGAGACCTTTCCTCATGTCTAATGTAAACATTTAGTGCTATAAATTTTCTTGTCAGCACTGCTCTAGATGCATCCACATATTTGGATATGTTGTATTTAATTTTCATTCAGTGCTATGTATTTTTAATTTCCCATGAGATGTATTCTTTGACCCACAGATTATTTGCAAGTGTGTTGTTATGTTTCCAAATGTTTGTAGATTTCCCTGTTATGTTTCCATTAATGATTTCTAGTTTGTTCCATTATAGTCAAAGAGCACACTCTGCATGCTTTCAGTTCTCATCAATTTGTTGAGGTTTGTTTTATGGCCCAGGATACGGTCTGTCTTGGTCAATGTTCCATGGGTGCATGAAAGCGATGTGTATTCTGTTGTTGTTAGGTGGAACGTCCAATATGTGTCAATCAGATTCTGTTGCTTGATTGAGTTGTTCAGTTCTTCTACAACCTGGTTGATTTTCTAAAAGTTCTATTAATTGATGAGAAGAAGATAGTTAAAATTATAATTATAGTCTGAAACGGTAACTGTGGATTTGTCTATTTCTCTGTTCAGCTCTTGATGTCTTTTGAGGCCCAATTTGATACCTACACATTTACGTTCCTTATGTCTTTTACATGGATTGAACCTTTGATCAGTATGTAATGTCTTTTCGTTTCTATTAATTTGCTTTTTTCTGAATTCTACTTTATCAGATATTAATATAGTCACTCCTGATTTTTAAAATTAATGTTTGCATAGTATACTTTCTTCTATCTTTTTGCTCTCAAGATCCCTATGTCCTTGTATTCAAAGTGAGTTTTTGTACACAGTCTATAATTTAGATTTTTTTTTAATATTATGCCCATCTCTGTTCTTTGATTGGTGTATTGAAGCCACTAGGATTTAAGGTAATCATCATCCAATTATTATTTGTTTTCTGTTTCCTCTGATTCCTGTTCTTCTGATTCTCTTTTCTTGCCTTTCAGTGTGTTACCTGAGCAGTATTAGGGATTCCATCTTGATTTATTTATAGTGTTTTTGAAAATACATCTGTGCTGGTTTGAAAGGATTTATGTCCCCTAGAAAAGTCATGTTTTAATCAAAATCCCATTTCATAAAGGCAGAATAATCCCTATTCAATACTGTATGTTTGAAACTGTAATTCAGTCATCTCCCTGGAGGTGTAGTTTTATCAAGAGTGATTGTTAAACTGGATTAGGTGACAACATGTCTCCACCCACTTGGGCGGGTCTTGATAAGTTTCTGAAGTCCTATAAAAGAAGAAACATTTTGGAGAATGAAGGAGATTCGGAGAGAGCAGAGAATGCTGCAGCACCACGAAGCAAAGAGTCCACAGGTGAGCGACCTTTGGAGATGAAGAAGGAAAACGCCTCCCAGGGAGCTTCCTGAAACTGGAAGCCAGGAGAGAAAGCTAGCAGATGATGCGGTGTTCACCATGTGCCCTTCCCAGATGAGAGAGAAGCCCTGACTGTGTTTTCCATGGGCCTTCTCACATGAGAGAGAAACCCTGAATTTCATCGGCCTTCTTGAACCAAGATATCTTTCCTTGGATGGATGCCTTTGATTGGACATTTCTATAGATGTGTTTTAATTGGGACATTTTCTCGGCCTTAGAATTGTAAACTAGCAACTCATTAAATTCCCCTTTTTAAAAGCCATTCTGTTTCTGGTATATTGCATTCCGGCAGCTAGCAAACTAGAACAACATCTTTGTATAGTTTTCATAATGTTTGCTTTGGGTATTATGATATACATATGTGGCTTATCACAATCTACTGGTATCAACACTTTACCACTTCTAGTGAAATGTGGAAGCCTAACTTCGATTTTGGTTCCTTTACCTTCACCACTTTTAAATATCATTGTCTTTAGTATCAGATGTTGCTATACCTTTTGTTTCTATCGTCAAATATGATTTATAACACTCATGAGGCAAAGGAAATTCTATTGTGTGTACACATATTTCTGTTCTTTCAACTGTTCATTGTTCCTTCCTGATTATAATTGTTTGAAGCTGTATGTACCCCAGAAAAACATGTTCCTTCATAACTTATTTATTGAATGAGTAGTATATGCAAGAATACCAATAAAAGAAAAACTAATACTACAAGGTACAATTTTGAATTAAAGCCAATATAACAGTAACAAAATATGCATAACATGAAAGAAGTGTTTGCTTTTGACCCATAATGCATTCCTTATTTTTACAATTAACTTCCATGTCTGTTAGGGCAAAACTGTATAGAAAAACATATTTTGAGAGCTATTCGTCTTGTGGGTGTGAACCCATTGCAAATAAGACTTTTTGATGAGGTTACTTCAGTTAAGGTGTAGCCTACCTCAATCAGGATGAGTCTCTGTCCTATTACTGGAGTCTTTGACAAGCAGAATGATATTCAGACTTTGGAGAGAAAGCCACAGGAAACAAGAAGCTGAATATTAACAGAATCCAGAAGCAAAGGGAGCAACCAGGAGATGCCACCATGTACTTTGCCCTTGTGACAAGTATCGAAGATCACCAGCTGCCAGCCCCCAAATATCAGTCTTCAGGGAGAAAGTATTGCCTTGACTTTGGACTTTTTCCTAACCTCAAAACCATGAGTGAATAAATGGCCATTGTTTAACCCAACCCATTTCATGATATTTACTGGAGCATTCAAGAAACTAAAAACATTGATACTCCAAGATTCTTTTATAACTTCCTTTCTGTTTGAGGAACTTCCTTTAGCCTATCTTTAAAGGTAGTTTTCCTAGGGACAATTTTCTCAGTTTTCCTTCATCTGATAATGTCTTTATTTTCTCTTCTTTCTTCAAAAATAGTTTTGTGGGGTATAGGGTTTGTGGTTGACAGTATTTTTCTTTCAGCCCTCAAATCTGAAGAGGTTTATTAATGACTGAATCTTGGTAAGAACAGTGGGCTTATGGTGTTTTAACTTGCTCTGTTCAAGTAACCCTCTCTTCAGCATCACAATTATGAAAGCTCTGAACACCAGCAGTACAGTAGACAATGGAGAGGACAGAATGGGTTTGAGGCACCCCAGAAAGCTCTATCCCCAGGTAATTGTCACTGTCTTGAAGTGATTTGTCTGGAAGATCCCTGGAAAAGTCCCATTCAGAAGGCTTGTCTCTATTTGCCTTCACTCAGACACAGAGAAAGAAAAGCCCTATCCCCATGGCATATGTCAAGTGTTTAACATCACAGCTGCCTGAGCCTGCCATACCAATTGAGGCAAACAAGAGGTTGGCCAAAAGCTTTAAAAGGAAAATCTGGGGCCACGGTGGCTCAGCAGGCAAGAATGCTTGCCTGCCATGCAAGAGGACCTGGGTTCGATTCCCAGTGCCTGCTCATGTTAAAAAAAAAAAAAAAAAAAGGAAATCTGGGGAAGGAGATATACATATGAGGCTTTGAAGAGCTCTGACATATTCCTGAAGATCTAGAAAGCCACACAAGTGTGCCTATGCCCAGGAAAAACCTGAAAAGGCCCAAAGCTCTCATTTCTGGCTGACCTTGAAGCTCTGTGCAAGGAGAAGGTGAACGCTGATGGCAGAACTGTGAACTGCATGCCCCAACATACAAGAGCCCTTGGCAAAAGCTGGAAGACTTATCGATTCTAGGCATTAAAGGAAATTTCTGTCCAATAACTAGCTGACTTCTAAGCTGTCCAAATAAGATAGGAAAATATAAAGAGAGATTCCTATATCATACTATTAACAATTACAGATGTGTATGTGCCTCATATCAGAGATTAAAGATGCATGAAGCAAAACTTGACAGAATTAAAGGGAGCGATAGACAAATCCTCAATTATGGTAGGAGATTTTAACACTTCTCCCTGGTGAATAGACAGACCAACCAGACATAAAAAGCAAGAAGGACATAGAAGACTTGAACAACACTACCACCTGGATGTAATAGATATTTATAGAAAAATCTATCCAATCCAACAACTGTGGAATACACATTCTTTTCATATAGGAATAGTAGGAAAATTCCTCAAACTAACAAAAGCATCTATGAAAAAAACTACCTAACATAACGCTCAATTATGAAAGTATGACTTGATTCCTCTAAGCCTGGAAACAAGGCAATGATGTTTGTTCTCATCATTTCTATTCAACATTGTTCTGGAGATCACAGATATTATAACACGGCGAGAAAAAAAATAAAAGCATGAAGATTGAAAAGGAAGTATGATAGGTCACTGTCTGAGCACTGCCTGCCACCTATCCTTGTAATCCATAAAATAAATCCTGTGTTTGGCACCTAGGGTGGATGGTGAATGTGGGATGACTCCCTTCTCAGGAATGCCTTGAGGAAAAACATCCCCTAGCAGATAATGACCTGCTGGCCCTTGGCTCCAAGCATATGTACTAGTGACACCTGGAGAAAGTAGGTGCATTTTATAGCACCTGGCTCAACCCCACAGCTTGGGGGTACAGAAGGAGCAATGTCCTTCCACTATGGCACAAACACAAGAGGGGTACATATAGAACATCTTATGTCAGCCACAAACTGAGATCCATTGGCTTGGCCATGGTTACTGATGTCCACTAATGACGCTGACCTTGCTTTGTCTATTCTCTATGTGAGTAAATTTCTCTTCTATTCAGCGCCTATGTTAGTCGTGCTTTTGTTGGCAACCCTGATACCTGCAAACCATAGAGTGGTTTGGGACCCTAGGACTGCTGTTCCTGGTAGCAGCCACTGGTATGCCCTTTGCTACCCTCCATGTGGTGAGACCCCTCCCCTGACAGTAGTAATAAGTGCCTCTCTATCTGATGGACAGTTTGGCTCACTGTGCCAACAGGACGAAATAAAAATGCCCATGTTTGAAAAAAAATTTCTGAGAGAAATCAAATAAGACAACAAATAAAATATATATACCATGCTCATTTATTGGGACACTCAATATTGTTTAAATGGCAATTATCCCCAAGATGATCTCTGGATTGAACAACACTCCTAATCAAAATTTCAGGATTTTTAATATAAATTGACAAACAGATTCTAAAGTTTTTAAGGAAATGAAAATGACCTAGAATAACCAAAGCAATTTTAAAAATAAGAATAAAGTTAGAGGACTCTATTTCAGTTTAAAGATTACAATAAAGCTACAATAATTAAAATAATTTAGTCAGCAAAAACGTAGACATATTGATCAATGGAACATAACAGAATCTAGAAATAGATCCACATATATTTTGCCAATAGATTTTGAAAACAAAAACAAAACAAAACACCATTGACTAAGGTTGAATCCTGAAAAATTTTAGACAGTAAAATCCTCTCACCAGTGGCATCACTAGTGTGTCACATGCATATTTTAACACTCTCTCCTTGATAGAACACATTTTCAGTAATAACCATGAATGAAATTACATAATAATGGTCAGAAAAGAAATGAAGTGTAAATTCTGTTTTATTGAACTTTTTATATATAATCATGAGAGTAAATCACAAAAGTGAATTTTAAGGAAAATGAAAAGTTTGCAAAAGGCAAAATGCAGGCAATTACTAAATTGTACAACTGATACAACATTTTAATTTTTATTTGTTCTGTAGTTTTAAAATAAATTATTGAGTAAAGAATAAATCTTATTTTTAAAGATATTGTTCAATTCAGTTACTATTTTGCATTCAAGTACAGAAAAAACTCGTACTTCCAAAACAAAAATTTTACACCTCATAGTTTGCACTTTGTTTCACCAATTTAAGAATAAATAAAACCAACAAATGGTCACATAGAAAAGTCAGAACTGAAGTAACACAATTTGTCCCTTAGAAAGGGAAAGGAAAGCTGAGTGAACCTATGTCCAGGTCAACTGTATAACAAAGAGTCTCCAAAGTAAGTCTTTTGTATAATAAAATGATTATTAAAGGATAGGTACTAAAATGTGCTAATTTGAACTTTACATATTTTTATTAAACATTATCTATAGCAATCTTTTAGAACTTAGACTAACAAAAGATTTGGGGGGAATTGGGGAGAAAAGAATTAAATCACCGACATCATTTAGAAATGCAGTAGTATGGTGGATAATAATAACAACACTGGCTTTTATTTGGTTTCATTATTGTTTTAAAATTATCTGCAGGACTATGCTTCAGGTTAACCACAAAGAAGAACATATATGTAGTTTGCTCTTTAGAAAAGCAAACTATAATAGAAGGAAGAGCCTATTGGAGAGAACCATGTAATGAGTGTTAGGAGATCTGATTCCCATGGCTATCACATAGCACCTTGGTGAGCTCTCTTCACTCAGATGAAGAATATCCAATAGCTGGAAGTTTACAGGATTGGTATACCCCAACATTGGTAACTACTACTTCAAATTAGAAAGGAAGTTTTGGGGTGCATCAAAACTCCAGCCTTCCTTAATGAGATCACTACCTACATAATCAGAGAAGCACCTATGTTCAGAAATATAAGTTACTACCAAAGAACAAAGTACAATAATGCATCTATTAGACAGAAATTAGAGTAGAAGTTTGGAGATCAGTGTCCTAGTGCCAGACATTGCACAAGCTTTGAAATGCAGACTTCCAGTCCAGACAAAATGGTGTAGACCCATCTATCCCTGATCCTCCTTCTCAAGCACAACTATCAACCCTGGAAATAACATAAGAGTTAATCACAATAATACTCTGAAAGGTGAAAAGAGGAAGGCTGACTAGCTAAGAACCCATAACTGAAGGAAAAGCACAGCTTCTGGGTGCCTTATGACCCAGAAGGTGATAGAAGGTGATTCAGACCCAGCATTTCTTCAACCCCAATTATTTTAGTAGAAAAAAAAATGGGCCAGGTAAGTTCATTTCTCACCCAAAGGAAACAGGAGTCCTGTAGAGAACTAAAATGGACTTGAGACCACAGGAGAGGAGAATTGAGCTGGAGCCCTGTGCATAAGCAAGCAAGGCAAATGCTCCATGTCTCTTCATGTCAGAGACTTCCCTCCCCAAAAAGGAAACACTGATTGGACTACTGGTACAGGCAGTTGGGATCTTACCATAACAAGAGGCCCAGGCCATGAAGTACCCTTTCCCCATGGACCAGAGAATTCCTTCCCCTACTCAGAGACTACAAGCAACCCAGCAGCCCATCAGGGGGATTCTGCCACCACAAGAAGACTGGCCCAGGAAGTGCTCTCCATCCATGTGGACCCAATACTCTCTTCCCCAACCTAGAGACACCAGATAGCCTGCATAGAAAACACCTTCTGTCCTCACAGGTGACACTAGTAGGGATCATAGAGAATCTTAGGGGTAGCACATGAGCCAAGAAGTTCAAAATAACACCACAAAGGCCTGAAAATTAAATTGTCATTGGAAGTACAGTGCACAAATGTAAAGCAGGACTTGGTGCATAACCTAAACAGGTTGATTGCTTGCTAAAAATTAAAGATTTAAATAGGACCCAGAGTCTCCTAACATAATAGCCAAAATGTCCACATTACAACAGAAAATCACCCATCACACAAAGAACCAGGAAAATCGCAACATGAATGAGGAAAAAAATGTCAATTGACAGCAAAAATGAAATGAAACAGTTTTATAATTATTTGACAAGGATTACAAGGCAACCATAATAAAGAAATGCTTCAATAAGGAATCAAAATTCCCTGGAAAAAATAAAAGGAAAATCTTGGCAGTTAAATAGAAGTTATAAAAAAGAACAAAATAGAACTGGAAAATACTAATTGAAATTTAAAAAGAACTTACTGAATGAGTTCAGTAGTAAAGTGAAGTTGGCAGAGGATAGAATCAGTAAACTTGATGACAGGTCAATAGAATTTACCAGAGAGAAAATAGACTGAAAAAAAATGAACAGAGTCTCATGGACCTGTGAACAATAGTAAAAGATCCAACATTGTTATTGCTGTGGTCCCAGAAGAAGAGAAATGAAATGGGGCCAAAAGAATATTCGAAGAAATACTAGGCAAAAATATCCCAAATTTGGTAAGACATAAACCTATATTCTGAAGGTTGAGGGTGCCAGTTTGAAAGTATTATGTACCCCAGAAAAGCCATGTTTTAACCCTGATCCAATCTTGTGGTGGCAGCCATTTCTTTTAATCCGAATTCAACCTACAATATGGTAGGTTATCTCCATGGAGATTACCTACATGATCTGATTATTTCCATGGCGATAATCTCCATGGAGATGTGACATGCCCAATTGTGGGTATGGTCTTTTGATTAGATGGAGATGTGACTCCGCCCATTCCATTTGGGTCTTGATTAGTTTACTGGAATACTATAAAATAGGAACCATATTGTAGAGAGCCAGAAATGACAGAAATGACAGAAACCTCAGAGCTGAAAGTGGGAGAACTGACAGAAACTTCAGAGCAAAACTCACACAGATGCTGATATTTGGAAAACAGAGACACAGATGTTTGTAGACGCTTGGAGCCCAGAAGACATTGCCAGAACCTGGAGAGAGCCAAGGGAAGCCAAGAGATAAAACAAGACCCAGAGAAGCAAAGTGAGGAACCCCTACAGGAACAGAGGCTGAAAGCAAAGGAGCCCAGGAGCAAGGGACCAGCCACATGACTTCCCAGCTGACAGAGCTGTTCCAGATGCATCAGCCTTTCTTTAATTAAGATATCTTTCCCTGGATGCCTTAGTTTAGACATTTCCATAGGCTTAGAATGGTAAACTTGTAACTTCTTAAATCTCCTGTATAAAAGCCACTCCAATTCTGATATATCACCTTCCAGCAGCTTCCAAACTAACACACTGAGCAAACCCAGAATAGGATAATTTCAAAGAAATCCATGCCTAAACACATCATAATTAAACTTCTGAAAACTAAAGACAAATAAAAAGCTTCAAAGCAGCCAGAGAAAAACAATGCATTACTTATAGAGGAACACCGTTTTGAATAATAGTGGATTTCTCACCTGAAATCGTGGAAGCCAGAAGAAAATGCTAGAAAAATGTTCAAGTGCTGAAAAAAAAATACTGTCAAATTCTATATCTAGCAAAAGTGTCCTTCAGAAATGAAATCATGGTAAAGATGTTCTCAGATGAAGGAAAACAAAGAATTTGTCACTAAAAGAACTATCTTTTTAAAATGTTAAAGGTAATTCTTCAAACAGAAGGGAAATGATCAAAGAAAGAATCATGGGCTATCAAGAAGAAAGAAAAACAAATAATAAAAATATGGAAAAATACAATAGATTAACCTCCTCCTGAGTTTTAAAAAATCATATTGATGGTTGTAACAAAAATTATAACACTATCTGATGAGGAGCTAAATGCATGTAGAAGAAATACTCAAGGTAATTTGTACATAAAAAATGGGGAGTGTAAGGGGACCTAAATGCAAGTAACATTTCCATACTTCGCTCAAAGTGGTAAAACATTGACACCAGATAAATTAAGTATGATCTTATAACATCAAGAGCAACCACTAAGAAAGTTATTCAAAACAACATACTCAATTATACTATAAACAAATCAAGAGGCAATCCTAAAAAAATGTTCAAGTAATCCATAGGAAGGCAATAATAGAGAAACAGAGAAATAAGAATCAGAGGGAAGGAATTGAAAACACATAATAAAATGGAAAACTTAACAACAAATCAATAGTTACCTTAAATATAAATGGCCTAAACATATCAATGAAATATCAGAAATTGGAAGAGTGGAAAAAAACATGATCCAACTATATGCTGCCTTCAAGAATCTTACAACATAGGTGGATTGAAATGAAAACAATGGGAAAATATTTGTCATGCAAACATGAATTTAAAGAAGCAGGACTGACCACAGTTATATCAGATAAAGTAGACTTCAGAAAAAAGAAAATAACAAATCCAATAGGAAGACATGATGATGATAAACGTGTAAGCATTAAACAAGAGCGCCTCAAATATGTGAAGAAAAAGCTAATAGAGCTGAAGACAAATAATAAAATTCACAATTATACTTGGAGACTTCAACACTCCACTCTTAGCAACTGATAGAACTACTAGACAGAAAATCAGCAAGGAAATAGAAGATCCAGAACAACCCAAACATAAGTATCTAAATGACATATATAGGACACTACACAGCAATGTACACACTTTTTTCCAAGCACCCATGGAATAATCACCAAGATAGACCACAATAGTGGGGCATAAAATAAACCTCAAGAAACTAAAAGGAGTTGAAATAATAAAGAACGTTCTCTAACCATAATGGAATCAAACTAGAAATTAACAGAAAGACAAAAGAAAATTATCTAAAACTTGGTAATGAGACAACACTTTTGTAAAAAGCCATTGGTCAAAGAGAAAGTGTGAAAAGGAGGTTGATAGGGTCTGGAACAGTATGCCAGGGAGCACCCTTATTTAAGGCTTGGATGGAGAAAACTGAGAAGGACCAGTGAGAGATGGAAAGAAAGCCAGGAGAAAGTGCTATGTGAGAGCAAAGAGAGGAGAACTGCAAGGAGGAAGGTTGGATGTATTCTACACCAAGAACTTCGACAAACCCAGCCCTCTCTTCTCTTGCATCCCCTTCCTCCGTGCTTCCTAGAGGAAACTGAATCTTCTGGCAACTAAAACCATAGAAAACATTGAACACATCCCAGATCCTACCCAGATTAACACAAAACTTCATGCTAAAAGCATGAGTACCTCAGTTTCTATTACCAGACTTATCATATCCGGTTCCAAAAAACAATTACAAAGCATGTTAAAAGGCAGGGGAAAACACTGTAAGAGACAAAGCAAGCAGCAGAACCACAGATTTTAGAATTATCAGATACAGAATTTAAATAACTGTGATTGATGAGCTTAGAATCTAATGAAAAAAGAAGATAACACAACAAGTAATGTAAACAGAGAGAAGGAAATTTAAAAGAAATGTGAAGGAATATCTAGAAATAAAAAGTACTGTGACAAATAGAGAATGCCTTTTATGAGCTCGTCAGTTGACTAGAGGTGGTGGAGGAAAGAATCAGTGAGCTTGAAGATAAGTCAATAGAAACTTCTTGAACTGAAATCCAAAGAAAAAATAATGAAAAAAATGAACAGCATATACCAGAATGTGAAATGTATGCATTATGGGAATCTTAAAACATTAGGAAAACAAACAACCCAAATGAAAAATGTGGAAAAGTTCTGAATAGACACCTCACCAAAGAATATATATAGATGACAAACATATGAAATGATGTTCTACATAATTTCTCATTAGGGAACTTCAAGTTAAAATAGCAATGAGATACCAGTACACACCTATTTGAATGGCTAAAATACAAAAAATAACAATACAGAGTGCTGGCATGGATGTGAAGCAACAGGAACTTTCAGTCATTCTGGTGAGAATGCGGAATGACCCAGTTACTTTGGAAGACAGTCTGACAGTTTCATACAAAGCTAAATGTAGTTTTAGCAAACTATGCAACAATTGTGTTTCTAGGTATTAACCCAATTTGAAAATGTTGTCTTAACAAAAACGTACTTGAATAGTAGCTTTATTCATATTTGCCCAAAACTGAAAGCCACATGATCCCATCCAATAGGCAAGGGATGATGAAACTGCAGTACATCCACATAAGGTAATATTATTCAACAATAAAAAGAAATGAAATATCAAACTATGAAAAAATATGAAGAAAAATTAAATGCATATTGTGAAGTGAAAAAAGATAGTCTGAAAAGACTACACACTGTATGATTGAAACTATATGACATTTCTGGAAAGAGCAAAACTATAGAGACAGTAAAAAGATCAGTGGTTTCCAAGGAATCAGAGGAAGGGAGAGTAGGATTAATAATTGAAGCACAGGGTATTTAGAATGTTGAAACTGTTTTTATGTTATGGTAATGGATACATGGCATTATACATTTGTGAAAACCCATAGAACTGTACAACATGAGTGAATCTTTGTGTAAACTATGGACTTTAGTTAATAGTAATGTATCAATATTGGCTCATTAATTGTAATAAATGTGCACACTAATGCAAGATATTATATAAGGGAAACTGTGCAGGGGGTGTTAGTGGGAGGTAGAGAAAAGGGAGTATATGGGAACTCTGTACTATCTTTTCAATTGTCTGTAAATCTCAAACTGTTCTAAAAAATAAAGTGTTTGAATTAACTAAAACTCTGTTTAGTTAATTCATATAACATATAATTTAATTATATAACATAATTATGTTCATATAACATAACATAACACATATGTTATATAAAACTATATAACATACAAATATGTCAACATCCTGGTTGTAATATTATAGCGTTGCAAGATATAATGTGAAGCTGACTAAAAGTTACCCAGGGCTGCTGTATACTATTTCTTACAACCGCATGTGAATCTACAATTATCACTAAATATAAAATTTAATTTAAAAATTCCCTGTGGATTATGGTCCCCTCTATTGCCTGCTCTGGGAGCAGATGACACGGACTTCCCCACCCTTGATAAAGCACTACTCCATTCCAAGTTTCCTTTCCTAGAAAGTGGCCTCATCCATGTTGGATTTGGGGATCCACCCACCATTATGTCAATCATTGGGGTGCTGTCAATGACTTCTAGTAAGGTGAGATGTTTGGTTCTTCTGAGGGCCTTCAATTGCTTACAGCTTAGGATGTGCAGCAAATACCACTATGAGGTAGGGGGACTGGAAGTGATATAGCTCCTGACCTTTTGGGGTGGTGGCATTGCCCCCCATGCACCTCACTTCATGGTAGTAATCTGCATTTTGATAAAGCTCGAACCTCACTAAGCAAACACATGCAGAAACAACAAAACCATTTCCTCTTTACCCAGGGGATAGTGCTAAAGAGGAAATTTTAGTGGTCAGTTCTGTCTCAGCCCTTTTCTCCAATGTCTGGCTTCCTATGGACCTACAGGTTTGACCCCCAACTCTGCAGGACCCCACCTCCTCCCTCCTCACATTCTTGTCTCTTCCTTTCTTTCTCTCCATCCCTCCCTCTCCACCATCAGAGAACTCGCAGACACGTATCTCCTTTTCACAATTTATTCATTTTATTTTAAATCATTACTTTCTACTCAGATCTACATCTGATTCAGACTGGCCAGCTCTCGGCAGGGTAATCTCTGCAGCCTCATCACACAGCGGCAGCTCTGTGGCCTCGATCTGAAGTGGCTGGCTGCTCGGGTTGTCACATGAAGTGGTGGAGGGCTCCGGGGTCTCTTGGGCCTCCTTTTGCTCATTTTCATCCAGCTTACTCTCCTTGGGACAATCGTCAGATAGGGTTGACCGTCCAGGGTTCTCAGGCATTCTTGAATGGGCGATCATGCTCAGAGTGGCCTTTTTCATAAAACTCCTTTGAACAGGTCTTTTCACCCCCATGGTTTGCTTCAGCACCTGGAAAGACAGTAGGGAGGAACACAGCGAATAGAGAGAACATGGGGTTGGGGAAAGAGATTTGGGATGGATGGGAATGGGGCTTTCAGGAGAACTGATGTGGGGTGAGTAAGGCGGTGTGCCAGGCAAGGACAGCGAAGGTGTCGGGGTGGGGAAGGGGCGTGGGGGCCGTGGGGGGCGTGGTGATAGTCAATGGGGAAAAAGAGGAGGAGCTTAGGAGGGTTAGTCTAACCTTTAAGCCACCTTTGGGCCTGGTTTTATATGGGACCTTCCTCTTCTTCCTCTCTTCAGTGCTTGGCTTTGGAGGCCCTTCTGGGATCACCTTAGCCATATCGAAGCCTCTCAGTAGTCGACCCCAGGGTGCCTTACCTCCCTTTATATACCCTCCAGGACAATGAGAAGCCACGCCCCTCAGCTTTGATTGGTCATCAAGGCACTCCCCCGGCCAATGGTAGCCCTTGGTAGGCTGAGATGTCACAAAGCAGAATTCTGAGACCTCTGGGGGGAGGTGGAGCTGGGTAGACCAAGTGGCATTTCCTTAGCAACTTTAAGAGTCTCCCAAACTGACATGCCAGCCCTCCTCATCAACCCGTGTTCAATTCTGGTGGTGCACATGGCAGGGGGAGGGTGTCTTCTCCAAGCCTTTTCCCACGCCCCACCCCCTTACCATTCAGTGGTTCATTCTGTTCTCTCCCATCTTTCCCCGTTACCTAGTTTGTGTCTGCCTTACCTGAAATTCTCCGAAGTAACATGGCTGTATTTAAATCTCTGTGGAGATGTCAATCATCCCTCCTCCTCCCTGCAAATTTCTCTTATGCATCTTGAAGTCCTTTGACTTCTTGGCGACTACTAGGGAAGCTTCCCAGTCGCCTCTTTTCACAATGTCCACATAGATCTTCTCAGATTTCTGCCTTCCAGGTGGAAGTTACTGCCTTCAGGCTGTCAGGACTTGAGGGAATAAACTTGCATTATAAGGGATCCTAGTGGTGTTTCCAGTCTGGGGGTGGTGTGCATCCCAGTCAGTGTAGTGTCCACATCTGGGTTTTAGCAGAGTAGGAGAATGGGGCAGATAGTCATGCGCCTGAAGTTGTGCTGACTGTTTGCATGCTCGAAACACCAACCTAAGACTGATGAGTTCGCCGTGGTGGGGTAGGGGATGTGGAGGTGTGGGTGGGAGGGGTGTGGGGGGTTGTTATTTCATATTTCACCTGAAGTTCTGTCCAGTTCAATAAAGAAAAAAGGCCTCCCGACTGGAAAGGAAGAGGCAAAACTGTCTTTATTCACAGACTTAAATACAGTCTATGTAGAAAATTCTATCAATCTAAATAAATACTTCTAGAAATGACAATTGAGTTTTGGAAGTTTGGAGAATATGAGAACAATATACAAAAATAATTATATTTTTATACTGGCAGTGAACTGTCGTAAAGTGAAATAGAATAATGAGTTCATTTTGTGATATCATTAGAAAATATTAAATATGTAGGAATAAATCTGACAAAAGATGTAGAAGATCTGCATACTGAAAACTACAAAGTATTACAGAGATAAATTAATAAAGACCTAAGTAAATGGAGATATATACCTTGTTTATGAGTCAATATTACTAAGATATCAATTGTTCCCAAATTTATCAATAGATTCAATGAAACTCCAATTAAAATCCCACAAGACTTTTTGATACAAATTGGCAAACTGATGTTAACATTCATATGGAAATGGAAAAGCTATAGAATAGCCAAAAGAACTTCAAAAGACAGAACAAAGTTGGTGGGATTATGCTATCTGATTTCAAGGTTTATTATAAAGCAACATTAATCAGTATGGTGTGGCATAATGATAAAAATACATCAATGAAACAGAAGAGTTCAGAAAAAGACCCACACATATATTATGCATAGATAGACAATCAATTATCAATGAAAGGGAAGGGAATGATTAGAGGAGAAAGGATAGTTTTTCAACAATTATATTTGGTACAATTGGATACCACGTGCAAAAAAGTTTTTCGATCTATGCCTTGTATCATATAAAAAGATAATTCAAAATGGATCATAGTCTTAAATGTTGTTCTAGTTTGCTGGCTGCCGGAATGCAACACACCAGAGACGGATTGGCTTTTAATAAAAGGGGATTTATTTTGTTGGTTCTTCAGAGGAAAGGCAGCTAACTTTCCACTGAGGCTCTTTCTTACGTGGAAGGCACAGGATGGTCTCTGCTGGTCTTCTCTCCAGGCCCTTGGGTTCCAACAACTTTCCCCGGGGT
>PVIY010047631.1:0-17731 GCA_004026745.1 Myrmecophaga tridactyla | reverse complement strand
CCCCAGGACCATGCTTCCTGGTAACTATTTTTCCTCAATTGACCCTCTATGGGGAGTCCAAACTAACTTGGCTACTGCCCTCTCCTCGCTCAAAAAGGGCTGCCTTTCTTCCTATCCTAGTAGGCATCAGCCTAACCGCTTTGGTCGCAGCCTCAGCCGCAGTGGGAAGGGCACTGGGACATGGTATTTTAACCTCTCAAAACTTTAAGACTCGACTACAGGTAGCCCTGGAATTGACATCAGAATCCCTCTCCTCTCTACAATGCCAACTCACCTCACTAGCCCAGGTAACTCTTCAAAATCGACGGGCCTTAGACCTGCTGACAGCTAAAAAAGGAGGAACGTGTATATTCCTCCAAGAGGAATGCTGCTATTACGTCAACGAGTCAGGTCTGGTGAAACAAAATACTCAAACCCTAAACAAACTAAGAGACGATCTCTATCACAGAAAAAAGGAAACAACTCTGCCTTAAGCTGGTTTTCTTCTCCTCTGGCAACATGGCTCCTCCTGCTACTAGAACCAGCTTTCCTAATCTGTCTCTTTTTTCTCCTAGTTCCCTGCCTCCTCAGCTTCCTTCAGAGATACATGAAGGAACTATCCTGGGCAGCAGCCAACCAAATGCTACTGCATCATTATCATCACCTGCCCTCCTCACCAGATTCCTACAGCCAGCCTCCCCACTCCCCTGGCCATGACAGTTCCAGCCTATAACCCCACGCCGCCCCATTACAGCAGGAAGCAGCCAGAAAGATCTCGGCGCCCTATTATCACAAAAAGGCTGGAATGTTAGGTCAGGGGAACGGGGAAGGGCACTGCAACTGGAGCTGTGGAGGCTGTGTCGCCCCTCCCAACCTGACTTTCAGAACTAATGAACCACCCCTTCCAGACATCACCTGACCTCCATCCTTAAAAGCTGCCCGCACCAAAGCCCATGCGCGCACTCACCTCCCTCCATCTTGGGTTTGGTGAGTTCTGCCCGAGAGCGCAGAAATCACCCCCCCCCCTTAAAATTTCCTTGTGTACCTTTCTTTTTTCTCACCCTTTCGCCTCCTAAACCTTTCAGGGGTCATGAAAAAGTCTTGGTAATGGATGGTGGTGATGGTAGTAGAATACAGTAGCTGTAATTAATGCCATTGAATTATACACTTAAACGTGGTTAAAATGGGAAATTTTGTGCTTTATTTATAAAATGCAAAAGGAGAAAGATAAATAATTTTCCAGACAAATACTGACCCTGACCGAAAAAAACTGCTCAAGGATACACTTTGATAAGTAAGTTTTGAACCCATTAGGAAGCACTGGGGCAAGAAGCAATGATGAACAGATAAATCACTAAATAATGCATGATTCTAGGACAGAACACAAATATCCAAAAATTTGAAAATATTTTATGAATGTACTAATAAACAATAAAATGGAAGACATAAGGAAATAGGATCAGAGTTAAATAACTCAAAAGTACTTTGGTTCCTTGATAAGAACATAAAACTGATTAAATTCTGACACTGTGAAGTAAGTACTTAAAATTTAATGGCAATAAATAAAAAACATAAGAATGAAATATTTAACAAGCTAGTTAAACATTTAGAAAAAATAGGAAGAATGAATAAAGAAATCTCTATGTCACAGAAGACAAAGAGAAATAAGAGAAGGGGGAAATCACAGTGAATAGAAAATAAAAACAATTGGCCAACACAAGGCAAAATACATTAATAATCACCACAAATGCAATGTTTTCTAAAATTTTTGTGATTGAAAGAGTCCCACATCAATTTTCAAAAAGATATTTACTATATACACTTTATAATTGACATACCTAAAATGTAATATGAAAGTTCAAAGAAAAGAGATGGAAAAAGCAACATGAAACAAATATAAACAGAGAAATCGGAATTGGTAATATTAATATCAGACAAAGTAGACTAAAAAAGACTGAGTATAAGAGCTTTATAAGGTATGAAGATAGTCATTAGAAAAAATTATCATCAGGAAGATATAATAATCTTAAATTTTTAAATTCCTAACTGTATAATTGCAAAAATATGAAAGAAAAATTGACAAAATTATATGGACAAATAGAAAAACCTAGAACCTTAGTTAAATATTTTTATCATGTGAGACTCAGAACTAGATAAATCTAGCAAATGGGAAAACAAAGAATAGTTTAAGCAAAATTAATACTCCTGTTCCAATAGATGTATACCCAATAATTAAAGAATACACATTCTTTTCAACTATACATGGACTGTTCATAAGAAAAGCCAAAATTACCCACAAAGAATGTTTCAACAAATACTCCGCCCCCAAAATCAACATTTTACAGGCCACATACCTGGATCAAAATTTAATAAGTAGAGAAATCAACCATACACAACAAAACCGTAAAAAAATCCTTCTATACATTTGAAAATTATAAAACATATTTCAAAGTGCTCGTGCTTCAAATAAAAACAATACAATGGAAATGAGAAAATATTTAAATTGGAACAAGAGTGAAAACACTGTTTTTTCAATTATATGGTCTCCATCTGGGCTTGTTCTGTCCTCTGCATTTTTACGGTCTTCTAAAATGATCTCCCAGTCACAATCTTTAATCTCAAAGTCCACACACAGAAGTCATTTTATTCTGTTTTTGTTTTCTTTTAGAGAGCATCACTTTCCATCAAACTCTTCCCACTCCATCCCTCCAACACCATCTTCAATCATACTGACCCTTCTGAAATCCTCAAAAGGCTCACCCCTCTCCATCCTGTTGATTTCTCTACCAGCAACTCTCTTTTGCTCACTCCTGTTGCATGAAGTTAAAGTCATCTTTTAGGTTTCTATTTAGACTTCACTTCGTTTCTCTGGAAACTATCCCCTGACCACTCCAGAGAGGGTTAGGACCCCTTCCTAAGTGACCTTAAGGACTCTAGAAGTTCCCAGCGTCATGTTTCATTGTCACTGCTCATTTTCCTCAATAGTTTAACTTTTGTTACAAGCCCTGTAACATACATCGATATGTTTCCAATACCTACCACAGGGCCTGACACATGTATTAGGCATTCAATGAATGTTTGTTGATTGAATATATGATTTTGAAAAGAAGTTCTGGATCTAGAATTTTGCAGTGCATCATAGAAGGTTCTAAAGAAATTGTGTGAGTTGACTGGTTGTAGTAAGCAAGAATATAATGAGTGGTGATCAACAAGCAGATGGTTGGAAAGGTCAGCTTCAGGCGTCTGAATCTTATGTGCAATGCTGAACCTGGAAAAACTCTGTAGAAGGGTTGTATCGAACAAAAGTGACCATCTTGTGGTCCTCTTTGATCCTCAGGCTCTAGAATGGAGAAGCCCAAAGCAAATAAAGTGCACTTTGCTGCTGAAACCACTCTCCAAAATCCAAAAGTGGGTGTGTGGGGGGGGGGATTGGCAGGAAGTCAGGGTGGCATTAATTCTGCTTATAAGCTCACTTTTCTTTCATCTATTACATATTACTGTGAAGCATAATAATTATAAAAGGCAAAATGAGTCCTTTTGTTTTTATTCAAGACTGACTTAAACTTAGTACAAAGTGTTTGGAAAACTCATTAACATGATTCAGAACAACATTTTTTTCCTTCCACTTAGCTATCTCTTTTACATTGTCTGAAGAAAAGGACACCCAAAACAAAGTGACCAGGAGAGAGATTTTAAAAATACTCTAAGTCATATGGCTCTCCTGAAAATGTCGGTAATGCTAAGAATCTATAGTGACAGATGACAGTACAGTCTGGTAAGCTGTTTTCGCAGATACAGTAATTTCCTTTGATGGCAGAAATTGAGACAAAGGAATAGTTGATGGGAGCACCTGGCTGCAAGTGGTGGCTATATGTGCAAGAAAGAAATAGATTCATGAGCATGACAAAGAATTGCTGGTCGCACATCTTTGCAGTCATACTCATAGGCAGTGTCACTTACCAACTTGAAGGAGGAAGATAAATAGCTAAAAGATAATGACAATAATTCGTTACTGTCATCTTGGTAGACTTTTTGTAAGGAAGGGAGAAGGCAATGGAAATGGCAAATTGGGCACTATCTGAATGTTTTTAGAGCATTCCTTTACGTTATACAATAATACTTTTTGATAATTATTTCCTTTCTATTAACTATACTAAAATAGCATGCAGTGATTTGTAATCTTTACACTTCAATGTTCATATTGAAGTAACTGAAAAAACATTAAAATCTATTCCTTTTAGTAACTTAATATCTCAGTGCAGAAGTTTCTATATTTTTAAAGCCTTTGTTGAGATACTTATTTTCTTATTTTGCACTCTTTCCCTTTCTTTTTGGAGGTATCTTTTATTTCTGAGTGCCATGATTATTTGTCTTCTTTCAATTTATCTTTCATTATTTCAAATAAATCAAGCAATAATAGCAAATATTTATTGAAATTCAATAAAAGCTATTTCCATGTATCTTATAATTAATTTTCCTGTTAGTAAGATTACTTCTCAAATCTGTAGTGTCCTTGTCCTTTTCAGATCTTTATGTGCTAACAGTTATTTTTTCTGCCCGCTTTATAACTTTTTAGGTTATATTAGGCAAATTATTTTTTTGGTTCTATAAATAAACCCACTAAAATGAGGTTATCTGTCTCATTCTGTAAAGAATTATACAAATTGTAGGCTTTCAAAGATTTGTTGGATTAAATTTGGCATACATAAAGTTCGTTATAGAAAAAATGACATTTTAGAGATAGAAGAAATCTCAGGAGTCATGTGGAATAGTTCTTTATTTTTCTTTTTATTAAGGAAAATCAGTGACTTAGAAGGGTGGAGGTGAGAGGACAAACAGTGGGTTTTGACTTAAACACCAGATTGATACTTTATGGTACAGTTTACTAAACGTCCTGGTCAAAATCGGTCCTGGGAGAAACTGGCAAAGCATATGCTTCTTAACCTTTGAAAAGGCACTACTTGGCTATTTCTCACCCTCCACTCTATACCTCTTTTCATTCTTTACTCATTAATATCCTACACCTTTTTTCCCTACTTCCTATACCACGTACAGACATACTTTCTTCAAGTAGTATCCTAAAATTTGAATTTAAGCCTTTTGCTTTCCCCATCATTTTTTTAATCTCATTTGAATCTATCTGAAAAATAGGATTTTTAAATAATTGCTTTCTTTAAATCTTCTAGGCAATAATAGTAGCTAATTATTTAACATTTCATACATCATGATATTTTAAACAACTTTTTTTTTCAGTGGACTAGATGACTTTGATGAATTCAATTACATAACACGTGTTAAGAAGCAATGATGGAAAGAGAAGAAATTCTGCCTAAGACTACAACATCAAATCCCCTGGGAATTTCCAGCCTGCCTGACTCCCCTAGGATTTTGCACTTGAGAATTCAATATTCATTCTTTCTGGAATTTTCAGCCTGCCGGCTTCCCCTATAGCTTTTACACTCAAAACTACACTATTACTGTTACCAGAATTTCCAGCCTGTTACCCTGCCTTGTGGATCTCAAGCTTACCCGCCCCAACCATCATTGTGGAAAGAGAAGTCCTCTCTGAAGAGGTGACATTCAACAGAAACCAACTGAATGACAGAGCCACCTGAGACTCGTGCGTGAGCTGCAGGTGCATTCATTTTCCTGGATCACACATGGATAGCCCAGACCATACAGCTGGGCAGAAATTCATTAAGATCTGCTTTTCTGGCACGGCCTCCTTTGGAGCACCCTTCAGCCTCTTTGAACTCCTCTCTGGACAGTGGCTTGTCCTAGAAGAGAGGATGACTTATTCTTTTCTGATGCCAATGCACTACTTTGGAAGCCTGGGTTTACCTGCAGATCCTTCTCACAGTGATTGTTGAATAACTGCCGCACAAGTAAAGGAGTCCCCAGCCTGAGACTACATTTCACAGCCCCTTTTGCACCCAGGTATTGTCATGTGACCAGTTCTAGCCAATAGAATGTGCCCAGAAGTGAAGTTACTTCCAGACAAATGCTTTTAAATGGGATAGATATAGAGAAAGAAGAAAACCAAGGAGGTGATGAAGTTTCAAGGTAGAAGGAGCCTGGGGCTTTCAACTGCTGCCTGGAGGAGATCTACCTGCTGACCAGGAGCATTGAATTTCATGCAAAGAGAAGTAAAACCTAAAGTCAAAAAAAAAAAAGCAATGATGGTACCACATATTACCACCCCCTGGAGCATCTACATGCTAAAAAGGGATTCTAGCAGGGATAATATCTAAAGCTATGTAAATTAACATTTAATTGCTGAATGTATAGGTAAAAATTGAGAAAAAGATATTTGGGCAAGTTCTTATTCACTGGCAAGACTTAAGAATTTAACTGACGGCACACAAGCTTGCTAGTACTAAATACCGAATGAAGCTTTAGAGTTTATGTGAGATTTGCCCTTCGTTCACAAGTAGCAGCTTTAAAGACTTGATGGCCTGACGTCTCACCTTGGGGGCTCTGGTCATGGCAGAAATAAAAACACAGCTTGGAAGATCAAATAGAGAAGACTTCTACATGTAGACTTTTGAAAAATTAACCTTCAAATTTTAGATTCTATTCTGCATCAATGAGATGACACATTGAATGAATCTTCTAGATTTATCTTATGTGCCTATCTAGCATATACAAAAATTATAAACCCAGTACTTAGCTATTGATAGAGAGGCCAGACACCACTGTGCTGTTGACCGATACTTCCCTCATGTGGTGGTCACTAGTGGAAAACTTTGTGAACCTAAAGATGAGGACTACATGAGTCCCTTTACAATAATTTATGTTTGATTTTAAGAAACAGAAAGTGATTGAAGTAAATTTAAAGTAATTTTATTTCCGTGAAAAAAAAATCTAGGAATGCTTTTATGTTCGTGTCTGGAGATATTTAAATTTTAAATAACATTTTTAAACCTTAGATAGGCTTGTTCATTAACACAGAAGATACAGTAGAATTAATAGTCATATCTGTGTATTCCTTTTGTCATGAAATAGGAAAATAGTAATATTTTATACTCAGGTGCTGGGTATGACACTGGAGTTTTTTAATTAAATAAATAACATTTTTACAATAGGGTGCTGTTCTCTTTGTCATATTTTGGGTGCCAATCAAGGAATTTGTTTAAGTTTTCTTTTTTGATAGATATAAAATTAAGGGATCTTTGCTTAACGTCCTCTGGGTTCTTATAATTATGAATTGATTCAAAGCGCAAAAGAATAAAGGTGAGAAATTGGATTAAGACAACAAACTGAGCAAATGTACCTATTTCCTCTCTTACTCCGAATCCCTAGAAATGTTGAACGGAATTCATTGTATAATGTAGAAGCATCCACACCCAGACCAGGAAGCCACATAGCTCTCATCTCACTACAGCATGTCTTGCCCTACCTTTTCAATCACTGGACATAGTGACAATAAGATAAATTACCTCAGCTGCAGAAGAATAGCGAATGAAAAATACATTCTAAGCAAACAAACAGGAATTACTGAGTATTTGATACAAATTAGTAACAGAAAAAAGAAGCAAATGAAATCAACAAATAGGAAGGCGCAGGGTTAAACATCCTCATACAAACAGAAGACATTGCATTCATAAAACAAGAAATAAAACACAATTATCAAAATAGGAAAATCTACAGAGGAACTTAAAATAAAGGCAATTGGACAACAAAATTATAAACAAATGATTAAGAAAATTTTCAAAATCAGAACATATATTAGGCCATATAGTGAAAGTAACCTCAATAAATACTAAAAGGCAGAAAATGTTTATTTGTGACATTTTGTTGATTATGATGCTACAGAAAAATTAACCACAAAAATAGAGCCAAAAAACAGTAAAAAGGAAATCAGTAAATATCTCTCTAAATAACATATGTACTAAAGAGTAAGTCAAAATGAAAGTCACACACTATAAAAGCACTACAAATCAAAATCTATATGTTGCTGCTAAGTCAGCAGCAAAACGAAAGATTTTAAGCTGAAATGCATTTATTAGAATATCAGAAACTGAAAATGAATTATCTATTCAACTCAATGAATAAAGAAAAAATAAAGAATGCTCAATAAACAAATGTATTATCCATTCAATTCAATGAACAAGATAAAAATAGAGAGTGCTCAATAAATTTACCAGCACAACATAACAAGCAAAACCAAAAAAAAATTAAAAGCCAGTAAATTTGATCAAAACCATATATGATAAAAAATAGATATGTTCCAAATCTAATAAAAGTTCAGATTTTATAATAATGATATTAAAATACTATCAAAGAGATTATAACTCTAATTATGGATTTTGAAAATACTTATAAGAAAATAGTATACATATCTTAATAACAAATTAACTAGAAAATTTAGATGAGAAGGATGATTTTATAAGTAAAGATACATTGCCAAAAGTGACCAAAGAATAAGTAGAAAGCAGAAATAAATCATTAATCACAAGGGAAAAATGAAATAGTGACTAATCATCATCTACATCATCACCATTATTTAAATAACTTTCCCTGTCTAAAAAGCCACGAGGCTGAGGCAGTTATTCATAACTCCAAAGACCAATCAATTCACATTCTATCTAAAATCTCCTGGAGAATAGGAAAACCAAAAATTTCACAACTCATTGATGGAATTAAATACCTTAATACCCAAATCAAACTATGATAACACAAAGTCAACTATAGGGCATTCACGCCACAGACCTTGGTTAAAAAAAAACAAAATAAAATGTTTGTAAATAGACTACTGAAGTGTATTAAATCACATTACAACCAAGTACCATTTATTTTCAAGTTTTAAAGGGACTTAGAATTTTAAAGATCATGTTCAATAGTAGAAAAATTAGTTCTCTTTTTTCCTGCTAAAAAACAGAAATGTGGTAAATTACATTGAGATTCTAAAATAAGCCAATTTTATATAAATCAGCTTTGCACACTTCAAACGAATTTGATGCTAATGTATTATACTGTTTTTATAAATCACTTTGTTCAATTTGATAATAATTTCATTAGAATTTTTGCATTTATATTTCTGACAGATTGTCTACAATTTCTGCATCTCTATTCATGAGAAAGATTGCTCTGTACTTTTCCTTGAATCTAGTATCTTTGTCAAGTTTTTCTTTAATATAAAGTTTATGCAGACTTAATTTTTAAAAAGCGTTCCCTCTTTCTTTGTTCTCTGAAATATTGTGATCAAGATTGGTGTTATTTCTTCCCTAAATATTTTGAAGAATTCACCTGTGAAGCCGTCTGGGCTTGATGGATTCTTGGTGAAAAGGTTTTAAAACACCTTATTCAAAAATTTTTAATGAGTGTAAAATTATTCAGACATTGTGTTTATTCTTTAGCCAGTTTGGTAGATATTACTTTTGAGAATTTTTTACGTTTTATTCAATGTTGCCAGTGATATAATCTCATTATATTTTTAAATATTTAAGATTGATAATGATGTCCTTATTTATTCCACATATTGATATTTATGTTTTATCTTCTTTTCTGAATCATTCTGACTAAAATTTTATTATTCATCTTTTCAAAGATCAGCTTTTCACTTTCCAATATTTTCTTTTGTTCCTTTGCATCATATTTCATTGATTTCTACTTTTACTTTCCTCCTTTCTTTCCTTCTACTTTGCATAGGTGGGTTTGCTATTCTTTAGTTTCTTTAAGTAGAAATTTAAGTGATGAATTCCAGTTTTAGTTCTTTTATAATATGTGCATTGAATAATATAGATGCCCCTGTAAGCACTACATCTCACTAATTGTGCTTCTTACTAGCTCTAATAGGACAGATCATTATTTCCACGAAGTTTTTTTCTAATTATCTGTTTGTTATTTATTTCTAATTTAATACTACTGTGATGAGAGAAAATATTCCATATTATTTCAAAAGTTTGAAATTTCTTAAGGCTTTCTTTATGGCCCTGAATATCATAATTTTTGGTAAGTATTCCATGTCCTTGAAAAGTTGGACCCAAACGATGTTGGGTGCAGTGTTCCACAGAGCAATGAAGGTCAAGTTTAGTAATGGCACTGTTCGAATTACAGTTTTGTCTCTTCTAGCAACTATTGAGAGAAATATGCCAGAGACACTCACATTGTTTATGAATTTGTCCATTTCTCCTTTTAGTTCTGTCAATTTTTTCTTTAATTTTGTTTAAGCTCTGTAGATTAGCACATACAGATTGAAGATACTTATACTTTCCTATTCGATTGACCTTTTTTGTTTTGTTTTGTTTTGTTTTTTTGTTTTGCATGCTGTATAGTGGGGCTCACATTTCATTCTTTTTCCATGTGATTTTCCCATTATAGCAGCACCATTTGTTGATTTGGGATAGAGGGCGGGGTGGGGGGGTAGTGTATGGGCCGGGAATCGAACCCAGGCCTCCTACATGGCAGGTGAGAATTCTTCCACTGAATTACCCTTGCACCCCTAGATTGACCTGTTTTTTACGATGAAGTTACTCTCTTTATTCCTAATAATATATATTGCTTTAAAGGTTAGTTTGCCTGATATTAGTATAGTAGGACCTCATTTTACACGAATCAACACACATAATTCAGGTATATGTGATTGGCAGTCAAACAAATAAATAAACAAAGGCAGAGAAAGAATTACAATTTTTTAAAATTATTTCCATAATTAATTTTGCTTATTTATTGCTGCTAGAGTTTTTATTTGCCTTGTTTATAAAACATCTGTGATAGGTATTTTCATATAAGAAATATTTATTAAATAGTGGGGTTCATTATTATTTATGATTTTTAACTCATGGGAAAGGTCTAAGAACATATTGGTCATGTAAAACGAGGTAAACCAGCTCTCCTTTAGTTAGTGTGCTCATATATATATACATTTCTCAATTATTTTATTTTCAACCTAAGTCCTTAATCATAAAGTATAAGAAGCATACAGTTTTTAAAATGGAATATGACAATCTCAGCCTTTTGCTTTGAGCATTCAGTCAATATGCTACCAACATAACTGAATTAGTTGCCCTTATAAATACTATACATTGTTCATATTCTATTGGACCACCTGTTTGTGTTTCTTTTTTCCTTCTTTGTTGCCTTCTTTTAATGAAATGTTTGGGTTTTTTTACTTCTATCAATTTTTAGTTATATATTATTTTACTCTTCCTTTAATGGTTTTTCTGGAGTTTTCAAAATAAAAGCTTGACACTGTGATATTAATTAGTGTTTTTACCACGTGCGTGTGTTGCTATCTTCTTTGGACCTCCATTGGATATCTGTTAACATTATAAATGTTAAATTATCAACAGTCTAGTTTTCATGTATTCCTTTAAAGAATGTCGGGTACTTTAGCTAGACAGTTAAGTTTTAATGGCACTTATTAATCTCTTTAAGATCTGTTTTTAAGCATTACTAGGGCAGGTCTCCGTGGCTCTACCCCAGGGATGGTGCAAGCCTACTAATAAGACTTGATCTCCTGGAGTCTCAACTGAACACCCTGCGAGACTGCAGAAAACTCTCCGTTTTGCCTGTTTGGACCTTGCTTGTCCCTGTGACATCAAGGGCAAGCAAGGTTCCTTGGTTGTTCTGCTTACAACATTCTGGTTGTCATTTGTCTGGCTTGTGGAGATTCATTTTATATATGCAAAGCCTATCACTCAAGAAATGCTCAAGAGAAAATCTAAGCAGATTTGTGGAGCTCTGTTTCTGAGTAACCTCTTCTTTTCTTGATATCTGCCTTGTAATTTTCAACCATCCCAGCCTCCCCAAATTCTGATTTCCATGTCCTCACTTTGGTAAAGCTGCTGGACACTTTAAGTGTTTCTTCCCTGTGCCTCTGATGCAGATATTGCTTCAGGTCCATTGCTAATTTTATTTTTCAAAATTAGAGTTAGCCATTCGATTCATTTTTTAATAGATGCAACACTGGTGAAATTATCTATTTTCATCTATCTGTACCTTTTTTTCTCTATTTTCTTTGACATATTAACCTCAGATCATTTAAAATCATGACCTGTTAAACCCAATATCAGTATACTTTGTGGTCACGCATTAATTTTCTACATTTCTCTTTTCATTAGCTACCATAACTTCTTGCATCTTCATATGCAAGTTTTTTTCTCTTATTGTAGGTTGAATGGAAAAAAATTTTAGAAGTTCATGATGATGTTAGCCTCAGTTAAAAAGGGTTCCACCTTTCTTCTTTGAAGCAGATGCAGTGAAGGACTTTCCTCCAAATTCAACCAGAAATTCACCAGGGTTGGAGCTGTGCTGCATTTATAGTAAGACTCAGTCTGACTGTACTGTTTTTCCTTTTTCTTGGAAGACCTTCTGGACTTTATTTATAGTTTTTAAATTTCTTATTGTGATACGATATGCACACAGTGAAATGCAAAGATTATAAGTGCTAGATTTTGATAAGCTTTGGCAATGAATAAACCTATAAAAATCCAAATATATCAAATGATAAAACAAATCTATTATCCTAGAAAGTTTCTCATGTCCCTTCCCAGGTGACATCTATCCCTCCCCCTTCCATGGCGACCAGCGTCTCCATTTCTTTCACTTTAGAGTAGTTACAGTTATTTTAGCACTTCATATAAATGGAATCAAATAGCATATACCCTCTTGTGTCTGGCTTCTTTCACTCAACATAATATTTGTGGAGATGTTGCTTGTTTCAGAAGTTTGTTCCTTCTCATTACTGAGTAATATCCATTACAGAAATAATTATGCTTTTTAAGTCCATTTTCTATTTATGGATATTTGGATTGTATCCAGTTTGGGATATTGTGATTAAAACTGTAATGAACAGTCTTGCAAAAGACTTCTTTGGACATATGCTTTCATTTCCACAGGGTAAATACATAAAAGTGAAATTTCTGGGACATTGGGTAAGTGCATGTTTAATATTACAAGCAATTCATTAACTCTTTTCCAAAGTCTTCAGATTTTATCAAACTCTCCCCAGAAATATATAAGAGTTCTGGTTTCTCCACATCTTCACCAACATTTGGTGTCAATTATTTTAATTTTAGCCATTCATTTAGTAGTGAATACGAAGTGATAAATCATTGGGGTTTCAATTTGCATTTTTATTTTCATCACATCTGTATGTGCTTTTTGGCATTTTAAATCTCTTCCTGTGTGAAATATACAAGTTCTTGTTCATTTTTTAAATTGGGTTAGTCATTTTTTATTACTGAGTTGTATGACTCTAGACACAACCCCTCAGTTATATATATATATGCTACCTGTATGCATCTTACCTATTTATTTTATTTAATGCGATCTTTGATGTTATCAAGTTAAGTCTAATTGAACATTTTTTCTTTTATGTTTATTTCTTCCTGTGTTCTGCCTCAGATTATTTCCTATCCTGAAATTTCAAAAATGTTCTATGTTCTATTCTATAACCTTTACAGTTTTAGCTTTAAGCATTGGTATATGATACACTTCAAACTAAGTGTTTGGTGAAATGTAGAAGTGATTGGAGATCTATTTGTTTTACATATGGATAATCGGTTGTTCCAGCACTATTTTGTGAAAAGTTTCCTTTTCCCATTGGTTATCTTAGCAATTTTATTTAAAATCAATTGACAATATACTCTACTTCTGAATTCTCTATTCTGATCCACTGATCAATTTTTTTCTTTTATGCCCTGTCCTTACACACTGTCTTGATCACTACAGCTTCTTCAATCTGAAAACAGTGAGTCACACAACTTTGTTCTTTTTCAAAGCTGTTTTGGCTGTTCTAGGTCCCTGTAAATTTCAGAATCAGCTGAAAGAATTCCACAATAAAAGTTTGCTGGTATTTTGATTGGGATCACGTTGAAGCCATAGCCCAATTTGAACACTTAAACACTATTGAGGCTTCAATTCACTACCATGAAATAGCTTTCCATTTATTGAATTCTCCTTTAATTTCTCTCAAATGTTTTGCATTTTCCACTGTAGAGCATCTTTCGTTATATTATTTCTAAATATCTGTTTTGTTACTGCAAATGCTAAAGTTTCAATTTTCTTTTCCGTTTGTTCATAGTTTGTATTTGGAAATAAATTAATTTTTTTCATGTTGACCTTAAATTCCATGACATTTCTAAATGATATTTCTAAAATATTGTAGTTGTTTTGTAGAGATCTTGGGATTTTTCTATGTACACCGACAAGTTTTATGTGAATAAAGACAACTTTCTTATTTCTTTTCTAACATTTTAGGCATTTAATTCTTTTCTTTGCCTCAATGTCCTATCTACACCATTGTTGAATATAGGAGTGTGAGTGGAATCCTTGCCTTATTTCCAATAATAGGAAAGACCACGTTAGTATACCAATATTTGTATGTTTTTCATAGAGTCACTTTAACAAATTGAAGAAGAATATACTTTTGGCTGACTTGAGAAATTTTCTCCCCTCTTTGATTTTTTAAGCCATCTAATCATTTTTGCTCTCTCTGGGTAAAAGATGAGTTTTGCAATATAATGATACTGCTTTTTGAAACTGTTGCAATAAGGCATAACACAGGTGATATACATAAATTCACAAATATAAACACATATATGTATGCATATATATATGTTTATATATATATATGATTTTATCCCTTGTAATTATCTTTTCACCATTTCAGAATAAGTTTGCTACTATAGAAGACAAAGAAATAAAACTAAGACCTTTTCCCTCAGATTTTGAGTTTCCAAATAGACTTGAAACTCAAAATCCAGGCAGACACCAAGTTTTTAAGATGATAAAAACAAGACTCTGGGGCGGCTGCCGTGGCTCAGCAGGCAGAGCTCTGACCTGCCGTGCTGGAGGTCTGGAGTTCGATCCCTGGTGCCTCCTGCCCATATGCAAATTAAAAAAAAAAAACAAGACTCTGCTATGTCCTCAACAATGGATTGGAGAGAGAATAGGTTGTGTTCAACCGTTTCTACATTAGGTTAGACAAAGTAGAACAAGACTAGAAAACAAGTAGAATTCAAAGGGAGAGAGGAAATGTAGACTTTTGAATTCATGTGAACTATTTGCATAGAATCCTTTCCCTCTACTACAGGAGCTGTGGCACCTACCTATTTGACATAACCACAGAGAATATTACCGGCAAAGGGGGTGCCCTTGCTTTTCTTGGCACCAAAATGGTAAAATATATCAGATGAGATGTTCCTATAGGCCAGAGAAGGGCTTGGAAGCTGCTGATCTTGGACTGACAGACTTGCAAGAACCTAGTAGAACAAGTGAAGGCCACCCAAGGCGAAACACGTAGACTCGGTGGTTATCTCTGGCTTCTCACAAGATGCCAAAGACAAAGAGATGTTACATCCTAGCACATGTCAACGGGAGATAAATGCCATCCTTGAACCAGAAATCTCCTCAACATTTCTAGATACTAGTCTAAACTGTTCTGGACTTCTCTACATCATCGGAAAGATTTAAGGATAAGGAAAATGAGGAGATGACTAAATTTAAATGTACACTAAAGTGTCCATTATTAAGTTTTGTGTCATGAGATAGAATGGTAATTTGAGATGAGGATTCAGTTCATTTATAGAGTAATAAGATAATTCTTTTTGTTTGACCCGCCTGAGTTTTGTGACTTTTGAGATAAGCCCACAACATAGGGAAATCCAATATGCCATAAAAGGAAATATAGTAAAATAAATGCATTTTAGAAAATGGTAAAAGCATGAAGAAGGAATTGATGAACTCTGACTAGGAGACTGAATGTAGTCATCAAATATTAGATGATATTTGATTTGGCCTTGAAAGGTGAGTAGATATTTTAATGGAAAATTTTCACATTGGCTTCACAAAGGATATATAGAGAGAACATGAATATGGAAAGGCGTTCAGAGTGTATCCAATTGCATCTTTTAGTTTACAGTTTATAGTTATGACCCCCTTTTTCAAAACAGAACCTTGAAACTGAAGAGAAGGGTCTTTTGTCCATTTTCCCAACAAATAAAATGATAATATGGTGATTGTAAGTTATTGTAGAACAAATCCTGGATGTTTATATGATTTTTCTATTTTTCCTCTCTTTTGTTCTTTATTAACATTGTTAACATAGGGGTCTCAATTACAAAAGTTGCTAAATGAACACTACATACCTTGAAAATTTCAGAAATGGAAAAATGTAATCAAATTTCGCAGATGCTGTCAGAGCTTGGAGGGCCCATTGATATAACTTAAGCAATAGCTGACAAATATATTTGTCATGGTCAGGGACATGTGTCAACTTGGCCAAGTTGTGGTACCTGCTTATCTGGTTGGGCAAGTGCTGGCCTGTCTGTTGCAATGAGGACATTTCATAGAATTAGATCATGATCACGTCAGCTGCATCCACAGCCGATTCCATTTGTAATCAGCCAAAGGGGAGGGTCTTCTACAATGAGTGATGCTTAATCTAATCACAGGAAACCTTTTAAGGAGAACTCAGAGGAGACAGGTTCCATTCCTGTTTCGGCTGGTGAGCCTCTCCTGTGGAGTTCATCCAGACCCTCCCTCGGAGTCATCGGCTTCACAGCCTGCCCTGTGGATTTTGGACTCTGCATTCCTGCGGTCACGTGAGACACTTTTATAAATTTTATATTTGCAAGTGTTCCCTGTTGATTCTGTTTCTCTAGAGAACCCTAACTAATACAATACTTAAATGAGCACAACCTCAAAATCTAAATCTAGTAGTTCAATAGTATTGTGTATAATAGAGTGAGGTCTTTGGAGACACACTCTTTTCGTTAAAAACTTTTTGTTCACAAGATTTTTCATGTTATGTTAAATATGGCAGGCAAAAAAATAAGTATTAAATTGATTACCAAAAAATCAAATGAATTCCACTATATCTGGTACTGATTTTTCACACAGTAGCTTTGCAATAACTCTTCTTTGCTTTATATTTGTATACTTCTGTTATTCATTGTCTCAAGTGGGAAAATTTGTTAAGTAAGACATAAGGCCTCATCTTAGTGCCACTCGCTAAATGTAAATTTTTACATTATATTTCTATTTTTTGATTTGGCATTTTGAAGAAAAAATAAGACCATGGAAAGTATTTTGAGTTACAAAATAGGAAAAGCATACAATAGAATTATTGTTGTCCTTTTATTCACTGAAAAATTCTTTTAGCACCAATTATGGTCCGGACCTTAAATTATTCATGGATAACTTCACAATACTATTTTACTGAGTTATTCATATGTTCCTCATTTACAGAAAAATTTTTACATGAAATGTTTGGATACATTGTTTCCCTTTATTCCCTTCCTTTTCATTAGTAAACCCATTCTTATCTGCCACTTATCCTGACCACTGCATCAGTGCTTTCTAGACAAGGTCAACAATGATTTCCTATCTCTAAATTCAACGGTGGTTTCTTTGTCTTCATCTTGCTCAACATTTAAGTCTCATGTAACAGAGATGAAAGTTCTTGAAACAGTAATTTCTTTTCTTTACTGACAACATGTTCTCTTATATGTCTTCATACCTCATTGTTTATTTTCTAGCCTTCTTTATTAATTATCTCTACTGTTTTTGTTGTTGTTCTATGTTTCATTTATCTCCACTCTAATCTTTGTCATTTCCTTCCTTCCGCTCACTTTGGGTTTGCTTTGCCTTCTTTTTTCTAGTACATCCAGATTTCAGGTTAGGTCTCTGAGGCATTTTTTTTTTCTTTTGAGCTATAAATTTCCCTCTTAGCACTGCCTTTTCTGCATTGCATATATTTTCAAATGTTCAATTTTCATTTCATTTCACCTCAAGTTGTTTCCTA
>PVIY010047630.1:0-17713 GCA_004026745.1 Myrmecophaga tridactyla | reverse complement strand
TTTTATGGTCTTAGACCTAATGTTTAGGTCTTTGATCCATTTTGAGTTAACTTTTGTATAGGGTGTGAGATATGGGTCCTCTTTCATTCTTTTGCATATGGATATCCAGTTCTCTAGGCACCATTTATTGAAGAGACTGTTCTGTCCCAGGTGAGTTGGCTTGACTGCCTTATCAAAGATCAATTGTCCATAGATGAGAGGGTCTATATCTGAACATGCTATTCGATTCCATTGGTCAATATATCTATCTTTTTGCCCGTACCATGCTGTTTTGACCACTGAAGCTTCATAATGCCTTGAAGTCAGGCAGCGTGAGACCTCTGACATCATTTTTTTTCTCAGGATACTTTTAGCTATTTGGGGCATCCTGCCCTTCTAGATAAATTTGGTTATTGGTTTTTCTATTTCTGAAAAGTAAGTTTTTGGGATTTTAATTTGTATTGCATTCAATCTGTAAATCAATTTAGGTACAATTGACATCTTGACTATATTTAGTCTTCCAATCCATGAACATGGTATGCCCTTCCATCTATTTAGGTCTTTTGTGATTTCTTTTGAGAGTTTCTTGTAGTTTTCTTTGTATAGGTCTTTTGTATCTTTAGTTAAGTTTATTCCTTAATGTTTTATTCTTTTGGTTGCAATTGTAAATGGAATTTATCCCTTGATATCCCCCTCAGATTGTTCCATACTAGTGTATGGAAACATTACAGGTTTTTGAGTGTTGATCTTGTAACCTGCCATTTTGCTGGACTCATTTATTAGCTCTAATAGTTTTGCTATGGATTTTTCGGGGGTTTTCAACATATAGTATCATATCATCTGCAAACAGTGAGAGTTTTACTTCTTCCTTTCCAATTTTGATGCCTTGTATTTCTTTCTCTTGTCTAATTGCTCTGGCTAGAACTTCCAACACAATGTTGAATAAAAGTGGTGATAGTGGACATCCTTGTCTTGTTCCTGATCTTAGGGTGAAAGTTTTCAGTTTTTCCTGAAAACTGATAGATGATATTAGCTGTGGGTTTTTCATATATTCCCTTTATCATTTTAAGGAAGTTCCCTTCTATTCTTATCCTTTGAAGTGTTTTCAACAGGAAAGGATGTTGAATTTTGTCAAATCCCTTTTCTGCATCAATGTGGTTTTTTCTGTTTTGATTTGTTGATATGGTGTATTACATTAATTGATTTTCTTATGTTGAATCATCCTTGCATACCTGGGATGTAAGGTCATGATGTATAATTCTTTTAATGTGTTGTTGGATTCGATTTGCTAGAATTTTGTTGAGGATATTTGCATCTATATTCATTAGAGAGATTGATCTGTAGTTTTCTTTTTATTTGTAATATCTTTGTCTGGCTTTGGTATGAGGGTGATGTTGGCTTCATCGAATGAGTTAGGTAACTTTCCCTCCTCTTCAGTATTTTTGAAGAGTTTGAGCAGGATTGGTACTAATTCTTTCTTGAATGTTTGGTAGAATTCACATGTGAAGCCATCTGGTCCTGGACTTTTCTCTTTGGGAAGCTTTTTAACGACTAATTCAGTTTCTTTACTTGTGATTGGTTTGTTGAGGTTGTCTGTTTCTTCTTGAGTCAAAGTTGGTTGTTCATGCGTTTCTAGGAAGTTGTCCATTTCATCTACATTGTTGTATTTATTAGCATAAAGTTGTTCATAGGATCCCATCTTTACTTCCTTTATTTCTGTGGAGTCAGTGGTTATGTCTCCTCTTCCATTTCTGACCTTATATATTTGCATCCTTTCTCTTCTTCTTTTTGTCACTCTTGCTAAGGGTCCATCAATCTTATTTTCTCATAGAACCAGCTTCTGGTTTTATTGATTTTCTCAATGTTTTCATGTTCTCAGTTTCATTTATTTCTGCTCTAATCTTTGTTATTTCTTTCCTTTTGCTTGCTTTGGGGTTAGTTTGCTGTTCTTTCTCTAGTTCTTCCAAGTGGGCAGTTAATTCCTTATTTTTTGCCCTTTCTTGTATTTTGATATACGCATTTAGGGCAATAAATTTCCCTCTTAGCACTGCCTTTGCTGCATCCCAGAAGTTTTGATATCTTGTGTTTTCATTTTCATTTGCCTCGAGATATTTACTGATTTCTCTTGTAATTTCTTCCTTGACCCACTGGTTGTTTAAGAGTGTGTTGTTGAGCCTCCACATATTTGTGAATTTTCTAGCGCTCTGCCTGTTATTGATTTCCAACTTCATTCCTTTATGATCTGAGAAACTGTTTTATATAATTTCAATCTTTTAAAATTTATTGAGACTTGCTTTGTGACCCAGCATATGATCTGTCCTTGAGAATGATCCATGAGCACTTGAGAAAAAGGTGTATCCTGCTGTTGTGGGGTGTAATGTTGTATAAATGTCTGTTAAGTCTAAATCATTTATTGTATTTTTCAAATTCTCTGTTTCTTTATTGATCCTCTGTCTAGATGTTCTGTCCATTGATGAGAGTGGGGAATTGAAGTCTCCAACTATTATGGTAGATGTGTCTATTTCTCTTTTCAGTGTTTGCTGCATGTATTTTGGAGCATTCTGGTTCGCTGCATAAATATTTATGATTGTTATGTCTTCATGCTGAATTGTTCCTTTTATTAATACACAGTATCCTTGTCTCTTTTAACTGTTTTACATTTGAAGTCTAATTTGTTAAATATTAGTATAGCTCCTCCTGCTCTTTTCTGATTGTTATTTGCATGAAATATCTTTTCTCACCCTTTCACTTTCAACCTATGTTTATCCTTGGGTCTAAGATGTGTTTTCTGTAGACAGCAAATAGATGGGTCCTGTTTCTTAATCCATTCTGCCAGTCTGTGTCTTTTGACTGGGGAGTTTAATCCATTAACATTTAGTGTTATTACTGTATGGGTAGTACTTTCTTCTGCCATTTTGCCCTTTGGATTTTATACGTCATATCTAATTTTCCTTCTTTGTACCTTTACTCATAGTCTTCCTTTCTACACTCTTCTCCACACCTCTCTCTTCTGTCTTTTTGTGTCTGTCTCTAGAGTTCCCTTTAGTATTTCTTGCAGAGCTGTTCTCTTGGTCACAAATTCTCTCAGTGATTTTTTGTCTGAAAATGTTTTAATTTCTCCCTCATTTTTGAAGGACAGTTTTGCTGGATATAGAATTCTTGGTTGGCAGTCTTTCTCTTTTAGTAATTTAAATATATCATCCCATTATCTTCTCGCCTTCATGGT
Organism: Myrmecophaga tridactyla; assembly: GCA_004026745.1. NCBI lineage: Eukaryota > Metazoa > Chordata > Mammalia > Pilosa > Myrmecophagidae > Myrmecophaga > Myrmecophaga tridactyla. The sequence goes on along the minus strand of PVIY010047630.1, from coordinate 14,508 downwards.
TTCTGCTGAGAAATCTACACATAGTGTAATTGGGCTTCCCTTGTATGTGATGGATTGCTTTTCTCTTGCTTCTTCCATTTTTCATGAGGTTTTCCATGTCTGTTCTTATATTCTGAATTAATTGTTTCAACTTCTGTATCTTATTTTTATTGTTGGTTTGTTCCTTTGACTGGGCCATATCTTCAATTTTCCTTGTGTGATTTGTTATTTTTTGCTGGCGTCTAGGCATTTAATGACCTTGATTAATTTATTCTGGACATTGCTTTCACTTCTTTTACCTAGTGTTTTCTTGCTAGATGAATTTGTTGTCTATTTGTTCTTTGACATTCAGTTCAGCTTTTTCTGAACCTCTAGCTTAGGTTTTGTTTAACAGAGGAGAATTTTTCAGTTCTTGTTTTCTTGTTTCTTGCCCTGCCTGTAAGGGCCTTCCCCCCTCCCCCCCGCCCCTTAGGAGGGTATGCTTAGGTATTATAGACCCCAGCTGGATTTTCCCAGACCATACTGTCCTCCTGTCAGGAGGGAAGAGTCACCTGCATTGGTTTTCCCTGAGGTTGAGACCCAGCAGGTGGAAAGACTTTCCTGTGAAGTCTCTGGACTCTTTTTTTCTCATCCTGCCCAGTATGTGGTGGTTGTCTGTCTGCAGGTCCCACCAGCATAAATTGATGTGGTACCTTTAACTTTGGCAGACTCTCCCTGCTGGTGGCACGGTGGAGACAGAGGAGACGTTGTAGACTGGTTTTAATGGCTTCAAGTTACTAAGCCCTAGTGTCTGAATTCCTTAAGGGAGGGATACCACCTGAGCTGGGCTTCACCCCTCCCCTGGAGAAGGCACAGGCTCCAGACAAGCCCTCAAATGGGCTTGTTTCTGCCTATGCCTGGGGCAGTTGCAGCCTGAGAAGTCCTGCTGCTGTATCCAAAGGCAGTCAAGCCTTTGTAGAAACACAGCCACAAAAACCTCTGTTTCTCTTTTTTGTTTTTTTCTTTTTCTGTCAGCCCTGCCCCCTTGGCGCTGGGGTAAAAATGAGCGACCTCAGTTTTGACCAGGTTCACCTGAGCTGGGGGCCTATTTTTAGTTGTCAGAATTTGTTAATTAATGCCACAATTGGCATTAATTTACCCCTGCTGTTGGTAAAATCTCTTTCCTTTCCCCTCTGGGAAGCAGCCTGTGGGGGAGGGGCACCAGCTGCCGTGGCTTGGGGAACTCACGGTTTGGAGGGGCTCGCAGCTGGTCCAGCTGATCCAGATTGGGGTACACTGTGTGTCCGGTCACTGACGTGGCCCCATGAGCTGTTCTGTACTGTTTCTGGTTATTTAGTAGCTGTTCTGGGGGATGAACTAAATTGTACACATTGCTAAGGCATCATCTTGGCCCAGAACCCAGCCCTCTCAGTGAATTTTTGTCTACAAATGTTTTAATTTCCCCCTCATTTTAGAAGGACAGTTTTGCTGGGTATAGAGTTCTTGGTTGGCAGTTTTTCTCATTTAATATATTAAATATATCTCGCCTCCATCATTTCTGCAGAGAAATCTACGCATAGTCTTACTGGGCTTCCCTTGTATGTGATGAATTATTTTACTCTTGCTGCTTTCAAGATGTTCTCTTTCTCTTTGACATCTGACTTTCTTATTAGTAAGTGTTTTGAAGTACGTCTATTTGGATCTGTTCTGTTTGGGGTACTCTGCACTTCTTGGATCTGTAATTTTAAGTCTTTCATAGGAGTTGGGAAATTTTCACTGATGATTTCCTCCATTAGTTTTTCTCCTCCTTTTTCCATTCTCTCCTCCTTCTGGGACACCCACAACACGTATATTCGTGCACTTCACATTGTCATTCAGTTCCCTGAGTCCCTGCTCATGTTTTTCCATTCTTTTCCATATATTTTCTTTTTCTTGTCAGATTTCAGATATCCCATTATCCAGTTCACTAATCCTATCTTCTGCCTCTTGAAATCTGACATTGTAGGTTTCCATTGTTTTTTCATCTCTTCTATTGTGCCTTTCATTCCTATAAGTTCTGTGATTTTTTTTCAGACTTTTGATTTCTTCTTTTTGTTCATTCCTTGCCTTCTTTATATCCTCCATCAATTCATTGATTTGATTTTTGATGAGGTTTTCCATGTCTTTGAACATCCTGATTTAATTGTTTCAACTTCTGTATCTTATTTGAATTGTTGATGTGTTCCTTAAACTGGGCCATTTCTTCAATTTTCCTAGTGTGATTTGTTATTTTGTCCTGGCGTCTGGGTATGTGATTACCTTAATTAGTTTATTCTGGAGATTGTTTTCACTTTGTTGCCTAGGATTTTCTTGATGGATGACTTTGTTGTCTATCTGTTCTTTGACATTTAGTTCAGCTTATTCTAGTCCTCTAGCTTAGGTTTTGTTTAATAGATCAGAATTTTTCAGTTCTTGTTTTTTTTTGTTTCTTGCCCTGCCTGTGTGGTACCTTTCCCCCACCCCTTAGGAGGGTCATCTTAGGTATTATTGACCCCAGTCAGATTTTCCCGGACCAAACTGGTCTCCTCTCAGGAGGAAAGCGTCATCTGCATCAGTTTTCCCTGAAATGAGACCCAGCAGATTAAAAGGTTTCCTATGTAGTCTCTGGACTCTGCATTTTTTCTACCCTGCCCTGTATGTGGTGCTTTTCTTCCTGAAGGTCCCACCAGCAGAAGGTGATGCGATACCTTTAACTTTGGCAGACTCTCCCTGCTGGGGGACGTGGTGAAGACAGAGGAGAGTTTGAAGGCTGGCTTTAATCATTTCCTTTTCCAGACCCTGGTGTCTAAATTCCTTAAGGGAGGGATTCCACCTGAGCTGGACCCCACCCATCTCCTGGGGAAGGCACAAGCTCCAGACAAACACTTAAGCAAACTTAATTCCACCTATGCCTGGGGCAGTGGAGCTGGAGAAGCCCTCCAGCTGTATCCAAAGAGTAATCAATCCATAGAAACAGCCACAAAAGAGAAAAAGAAAAATCCTTTTCAGAGCAGGACCCTGTTCCTCAGGTTTGCCAATCAAGAGCCCATGTTGGTACGTTGCTCTGTGTATCTCCAGATCCCATGTGCCCCCTCCTTTCCTGTAGGGCACCTTTTCAGATCCAAAAAAAACTGGTTTTTTTCTTTTTTCTTTTTCCGTTAGCCTTGCCCGCTCTGCGCTGGAGCAAAAACCAATGACCTCCGCTTTTACTCAAGGTTCAGCTGAGCTGGGGACCTACTTTCAGTAGCCAGAATTTGTTAATTAATTCTACAATTGGCGTTTAGTTGGGCTCAGCCCCTGCTGCTAGTAAGGTCTCTTTCCTTTCCCCTCTGGGAAGCAGCCTGTGGGGGAGGGGTGCCAGCTGCCATGGCTTGGGGAACTCACGGTTCTGGGGGTCTTGCGGCTGGTCCAGCTGGTCCAGAGTGGGGCACGCTGTGTGTCCGGTCACTGATGTGGCCCTAACCATTGTTCTGTACTGTTCCTGGTTATTTATTAGCTGCTCTGAAGGATGAACTAAATCCCATACCTCACTAAACCATCATTTTGGCTCCTCTCAGAACCCCTATTTTAAGGCCAGTCATTTGTCAATATGGCATAATGAAAATAAGCAGGGGTATCATTCAGCTTCACCCTTAACTCTTAGTACCCCAGTGCCCTTTACCATAAAATGAAGGTGTTAAGCTAAATCCAGAGTGGAAACTGGGATTTGTTTTAGGGGACAACTCTTGTTGGTTGTTAGTGTTGGCCCAATGTATCCAGAGAAGGATTCTGCATGTACATCTGGGCTCTGCAGAATCCTTTGTGGTTGCTTAACAGAGTCTACCCTGGTACAGACCTGGAAGTGATGGTGAGTTTTGCGCTATGAACTAAAAGTCTTCATGGTACAAAAAAATCCGTTCTTCATGTTGGATTTCAAGGGAAGGACTTACAGTTTTGTTGACTTTGGCTTTCAGATGTGTTAATCAAAAAACATATGAAAACTTTGTGACTTGGAGGAGGAAGAAATTACAAGAAGTAGACAGGATAGCAAGGACCTTATTAATTTATATGGCAGTGAAAATTCGCATTCATTATCATAAAATATGAAATTTCCTTGATAACTATATGATAAAAATAACTTTAGATCTTCCTGATAAATCATTAAGATATATTGGTCATGTATTATCTCAGTTTTCCTGGAAACTGATGTATGAAGCCATAACTATTAACAAATTAACTATGCTTAGATTCTATAAGCTGATTCTCTAAACTGGGACATTTGGGAGTGAAAGAGGGGGCTATTGATAATTACTCTCAAGCAACAGATATCTTTCAGGACTGTTCTTGGTCCCCTGAAATGTATGGTCATTCTATATTTATTTGAGGCTCTGTGGTTGATGTTTGGGTTGGGAGAACTGGAACCCAGATGTTCTTACTTAAAACTATTTCCTTCTATCTGAAATTCTGATAATGAGACCCTGTATTGGACATTGCTTATGCAACTACAAGTTTCACGTGCCTATCATGTACTCATTCATGTGCTAGACACTTTTTTGCATGACATCTTACTTAGTTAATCATACAAACTCTCTAAGGTCAATTTTATTCTCTCTAGTTTATAGATAATAAAACCAAGGCTGATAGAGGTAAGGTGATTGTTAAAGTCATGGGGCTAGTAAGGAAGATCCACTCCAGCTCTGTGTGATTCCAAAGTTCAACTTCAACTACAAGTTAATTCATTAAAAGTATTTATATTAAAAATATCTGATTCTTTTCAAAGGAATCCTTTGCTATTAACTGAAACATTTTGTACTTCAAAATGAGCTCCAATTTGAAAAACAACACAAGGGAAATACCATCTTATGATTTTGGATAAAGAAGGCATGTGATAAAGAGATGTTTTGTATCTTGCCGTCATGGAAGGTTGGAGTATCTTAATCAAGAGAGCTGGGGAGGGATAGGAAGAACCTTTCTGGCTGATGATGAGGTGTGTGCTGTAGCTGCTTGGTAAGGATTTCCCTGTTGATTAACCCAAACTTCCTAGAAAGGTGAAGAGTCCATCTGTACATGAGACTTGGTAGTGCCAGTCAGCAGCTAAGATGTGCACCTCGGGAATTCTTGAAAATGAAGTGCTACCTCTAAGCCTCAAGCGATGGTTAGGGGTCTGGGGTTTTGACTCAGGCCTATGGATCAGGGCTAGTTAAAAGGAATTTTTTTAACTGAAAGAGTAAGTGCATAAAGAAGTTACTAACATAAATTATAAATTATAGTCTATTAACTTTAGAGATTCTTTATAAAAGAGTGATTTAATATTTGCTTTAGGATTTGATGTGAGAAATATATATTTGAGTATATCTACATACACGTGTGTGTATATATATATATATATATATAATATACAGATATGCACACACATGTCCATAATTTCAATGTCAAAGCAGATGGATTTGGTAAAGAGACCATGATACCAGGTCGCAAAGAAGAATTGAGTTTCGATGTCATGTCTATGGCAAGTTGCTACCGCCTGGTGGCAGCATATCTAAAATATGGGATTACTTACAAAAGGAAGGAATATCTAACTCAAGGACTAAAAGTGAACAATTAAAGTAAGGGAGAAGTACAGGTAGTGATGATACACAAGGAAAGGAAAATGATCTTTGTTCTCTTTCTGTTTAGAATCATGTATTTCAAATGGTGGTTAGTGCTTTCTTTTTGTCTTCCTTATTCCTCCTCTCTCTTTATTTTTTACCACACTTATCACAGCATGGAAAGAAAATAAAATTGTCACTTTTTTTAGTTAAATTCTAGATAAATAGGTTGGTTTTTATTTTCATGGATGATTGACAATTCTGATGAGATAAAGAATCAAGGGAAGGCAGAAAATCAGAGTCTATGACCTTCATGGCATCTCAGATGCCAACAATTCTGTATGGCTAGGTTTCTGTTGGCTAACCTCTAAGTAGTCCTTTTAGAATCTATAGTGGTCTAGAATAAGATGTTTTAATTCCAAATATATCCCCTGCTTCATAAAAACTAGCAATAACAACATAAGTATTTAAGCTAAAAATATGTAGTAACTTAACCAAATCAGTAATTTAAGAGCAGCGTGGATGTAGCTGGGTCTGTTCCTTACTACTTCATTTGTTTTGCTGTATTTCTATTGGTTTTGTAGTTTTCTGCTTTCAAGTCTACTGGAATGCTGATGGAGTGGAGAAATGCCAAAGGCATGATTAGAGTGACTCCAGTAGTGCTCTTCAAGATAAAGATCAAAGTACGGCTCTAGAGGGACTGAGAATATTATCAAGGAAAATATTCAGTGATAAAAACAGGGTGATTGGGAAGAGCCTTGGTCTTTGAAATAAGACTGGCATATTAGGTCAAAGAAGCTTAGCAGCTGGAATAGCTTCATGCTGAATCTTGTGACTCATTGAAACAGAGACTTGAAAATTCCCCTGGCCAGGGAAAGAACTGAATTCAGATCTTGGGAGTAGCCTGAACCTTCTGGAGATAGACGAGGGGCCCCAGAATTGGAAGATATGTGATTCTAGGGCAAGGAACTATCAGGACCCGACAATGGCACAAAGGAAACTACAGGAGCAATCCCAGGCAGACATTTAAGGACTGAAGTTGAGAGTAGTCAGTGAATTTTGGGAGAGGTAACTGTGTCAAGTGTCCTCAAGATCACCCCTAGGTTTGGTGATCCAGGAAAACTCATAGTCTCAGTACATAATCTAAGATACAAAGCAAAATCAGCAAAGGGAAAAGGCACATGGGGTGAAACCTAGTGGAAACAGCAGAAGCTCCAAAGGGGCCTCTCCCTGTGGTGTCCACAAAGGAGGTGGTCAATCCTTCCAGCATCGAATTATGACAACATGTGTGAAGTGTTGTCAGCCAGGGAAGCTCATTAGAGACTCAGCGCCCAAGTTTTTATGGGACTGCTCACATAGGCAGCCTCTGCATAACGCATACCAAAATTCCAGACTCCAAGAAGAAAAGCAAGCAGGTTTTCAGCATAAACGATATTGCTTCTGCCGACCATGTAGGCCCAGTAAACCACCCTTATCAGCCAGGGAACAGGAAGAACACTCCTGAAATCCAAATTCCCAGACACTGGTTAAAGGCCGATCCAGCAAGCAGGTCTTTCTAAAGCAGTCTTAGGCCTGCTATGTTAACTTGTTGCTGCCCAGTTACCTAATTCTGTCAGAAACTGGATGGCTGAGCTGTATTAGGGAAAGTCTCACAGAGGTGGGTGGGGGCAATTCCTAATTTTGGGCATCTGCAAAGAAAGCATCCAAATTATTTCTTCATCCTGCTTCTTAGCAAGGTGAAAGCTTAGGCATTCTGGGTTACATGCCTTGAGCATGGCCTTCTGTTTGGTGTCACCGATGACACTCAGGAAGTTTCTCTCACTGTAGTGGGTCAAATTGTGTTTTCCCAAAAGGTATGCTCAAGTCCTAACTCCTGTGAATATGACCTTCTTTGAAAATAGGGTCATTGCAATATAGTAAGTGTTTCTGAGGTTGTACTGGATTAGTGTGGGCCCTAAATCCAATGACTGGTGTCCTTTTTTTTTTTTTTTTTTTTTTACTTTTTATTAATAAAACCAATCAACATACAATATGAACAGTTTTTTTCACCACATAGTTATATATTCATAATCATGATCATTTCTTAAAACATTTGCATCAACTCAGAAAAAGAAATAAAAAGAAAACAGAAAAAAATTTCATACATACCATACCCTTTACCCCTCCCATTCACTGATCATTAGCATTTCAATCTACTAAATTTATTTTGACATTTGTTTCCCCATTATTTATTTATTTTTAATCCATACGCTTTACTCATCTGTCCATAAGGTAGATAAAAGAAGCATCAGACACAAGGTTTTCACAATCACGCAGTCACATTGCAAAAGCTATATCATTATCAGTCATCTTCAAGAAACATGGCCACTGGAACACGGCTCTACATTTTCAGGCAGTTCCCTCCAGCCTCTCTGTTACGCCTTAACTAAAAAGGTGATATCCATTTAATGCGTAAAAATAACCTCCAGGATAACCTCTCGACTCTGTTTGGAATCTCTCAGCCATTGACACTTTATTTTGTCTCATTTCACTCTTCCCCCTTTCCGTCGAGAAGGTTTTCTCAAATCCTTGTTGCTGAGTCCCAGCTCATTCTAGGGTTTCTGTCCCACATTGCCAGGTAGGTCTACACCCCTGGGAGTCATGTCCCACTTAGAGAGAGGGGAGGGCAGTGAATTTGCTTGTGTTGGCTGAGAGATAGAGGCCACATCTGAGCAACAGAAGAGGTTCTCTTGGGGGTAACTCTTAGGCCTAGTTTTAAGTAGGCTTAGCCCATACTTTGTGGGGTTAAGTTTCATATGAACAAACCCTAAGATTGGGGGCTCAGCCTGTTGCTTTGGTTGTCCCCACTGCTTATGAGAAAATCAAGACTTCTCCACTTGGGGAAGTTGAATTTTCCCCCTTTCTCACCATTCCCCCAAGGGGACTTTGCAAATACTTTTTTATTCACTGTTCAAATCCTTCTGGGATTTATTGAGGCATCACTCTGGACAAACCTACAAAATCTCATGCCCTACTCAAGGTTCCATGTACTTATGGTGTTCAATTAAGCTGTCCACATAAGTTATAATAGGAAATGCACTAGTCAAAATATACATTTTATGACTGGTGTCTTTATAAGAGAAAGGAGAGGGAGATTCTGACATACAGTCACAGAGTCACAGAAGGATGATGGCACGTGAAGATGGAGGCAGAAATGGAAGTGATGCAGCTACAGGCCAAGAAACACCAAGGATTTTCTACACTGCCAGAAGCAAGAAAGACATATGGGACAGTGTCCCCCACCCCCAACCCCAGAGTCTCCAGAAGGAACCAATGCTACCAATCCCTTGATATTTGGACTTCTTACCTCCAGAATGTGAGAGAATAATTTCTGTTGCTTTAAGGCATCCACTTTGTGGTGCCTTGTTACGGCAGCCCTAGGAATCTAATACACTCAATATCTACATTCTGCAATGCTATAGAGGGGCGATTTCTAACTGCAAGGGACTGAGGCCCATTGGGTTCCATCACTTTTTTCCTTCCCGTATTTGCTCTTGAGTTCTTAAGTACAGGATCCATATCAGATTCAGTCTTGGACCTCTAGAGTCTAGAACAGGGACTTGCCCATAGTAACAGAACTGGTGCTTAGCAAATGTTTATGGGTCATGAATGGGGGGGGGGGTGCTCTTATCAAACCCATGGGTCTCACTCAAAGAGCTAGGCAGGCTGAAAACCTCATGACCCCAGGCCTGGATCTAATTACCCATTTTAAGACTGTGAAGGAGAGAAAACTGTTAGCCAAGGCTGAAATGAAAATGTAAGCAAGTAAAGCTAAAAATAAACAGCAATGTGGGGTTCCTCAATTCAGACAGGCTGTGACAGCACCAAATGTCAGATAACTCTGAGTGGTAGAGAAGAGGAATAAATTTAGAAGGTTTAATGAGGGGGATTCTGTAACAGCTTGAAAAGCCTAAGCAGCCAAGTGGAATGTTACTTTCCTGGACAAGAGTGTGGTATTTTGCATACTTAGCCTGCCCCTCCAAACTTCTTAAATCACTGGGCAACATCAGATGAACTTTCTTACCTCTTGAATGCAGTTGGGTCACCCATCTTGGAGAAAATGGGCCCAGTGAGTGGAAAGCACAGCCTCTGATCCTAAATCCAGAGTGTATTCATGGAAATTCTTTTTTCAGGAACAAGAGTCATAATCGTAGTATTAATGATGGAATCATCCTTTGGATCATCAGTGGTTTTCAAAGCTTTTTTAGTTGCAGAAACCTAACAAAATTTTACGCAGAAGTGCAAGATATAAGGCAGAGAAAAAAGAACTGTGATTAGAGTTGGGGTAGCTAATTGGTTTTCCTTAACTCCTCTAGCCCTGTTATCTCCAAGGAACTTCTGGGGCCCCTGCAAAGCAAGGCTGCTGTGTACAGTTGTGCAGATTTTGCTCTTTTTTCTTCTTTTTTTGCCCAGGCAGGTGGACATGCCTCAGAATACAGCTTGAAGAAGATTGATCTAATTGAACCCTCTAATTTTACAGATAAAGAATGCAAGGGCTGAGATGAAATGACTTTCACAATGTCAACAAATTACTATCAGTGGGAATTTGAATGCAGCTGTAATGGCTACTAAGTCATTGCTATTTTAGTATTCTGGTCTCTAGAGTCTCACTAATCTACTTATATAAACAGAACCTTAGAGCAGGAATCATAGGCCAGGGTATAATGTATGTCTGCTCCTAAGAGAAGATGCAAAAGAGGAAATATCCTTGTGGTCAAGAGGTGCTTTCAGTGGTGGCCAACTTGGTTGGGCAACCCAATAACCTTTAACCCTTGCTTTAAGCATTAATGGAAGAAAAGCTGAGAAAGCCTTCCAGTATTGGAGCATTGGCTTTCCAATAAGGATACTACTGATAAAAGACTATAAGCATGACTTCAACTACAGCTTTGACTATTTCTATGATAATGATCATGACTACTACCTCTTGCAACTACTAGGTACTGTGGCAGACACACTATTTGGATCACTCATCAAAAATGTAGTCTCCAAGAGGTCAGGATCTTTGTCTTCTTTGTTCTACATAGTATTCCCAGTTGCACACACAGTTGGTGCTAAGTCAGTATCAGGGGTTAAATAAGAATGCATATCTAGGTGTGATGATTCTGAGTCTGGGGCTCTAACTAAACTTTGAAGGAATACATTTGACATTCTTATAAGAGAGGAGATAATTTCAATAAGTAGGTTTTTATCCTTTATGTTGGATGGATAGCAATTCAAGGTTACCTTCAACAAGTCATGAAAATTTATTGCTTGCTTTGTAGCACAAGTTCACAAGTTTTGAATTGGCTGTTATTTTCTCTAGGGAAACAGAAGTGATGGAAAAGATATACATATATATATATATATTCTGTAAATATTTTGGGATTTATTATAGGAATTGGCTCTCCTATGGCTCATGTTACTGTTGGGCAAGTCCGAATTCAGTAGGGCAGCCACAAGCTGTGAACTCCAACAAATGTTTTTGATGAACTTGCCAGGAGCAGCTGCCTGGTTGAAAGAGAGATGGAAATTCTCTTTTTTGATTGCTGAAATAATCACTTCTCCTCTTAAGGGTCTTCAGTGATTGGATGAGACTTCTTTCATTCGTTGAAGGCAATTTCCTTAATTGATTGTAGATGTAATCAGAGGTAGATATTAGCCACCTACTGATGATTTAAATCCACAAAATGTCCACATGGTAACAATCAGGCCAGTGCTCACTTGACCAAGGAACTGAACACCACAATCTGGCCAAGTTGACATGTGAAATTAAGCATTACAGCTGTAATCCATAGTCATTTCTTCTCTTCCTAACTCCCAAATTCTGGCTGTTATAATGTTTGGAAGTTTTTGGGTTTCCTTATTATAATTTTTACAAAGCAGATTAAAAAAGTGAGAAATACAGGTAACAATGAAAATATAAAACTAATTAACACTTCAGAAGGGTATGACAGAATGTCTCTTAAACCTTATGAATATTAAGGGTTTTGTTGCTGTCACTATATCCCTAGAAGGAGCAGATGCTTCCTTCTGTATTCAGCCACCCCAAGAAGCTAAAATTTGTTCACCATAAATGACAAAAACAGAGTCATGTGGGAAACCACACTCATCTCAAGTCTTTGGTGTAGATAGAGACATTTGCATTGCTTGTTTCTGACAGGCAGTTAGCTGGAACTAATGAGTTTGCTTTTAAGGCTGGAGAAGGGTAAGAGGGAAAGGAAAAAGGCATGGGACAGGAGCACAATCAGTGAAAACCTTGAGATTATAGGCTCAGAGAGCATCTAAATTTCAAATGGCACCAACCTCTTTTATTTTAGTATTTTTTTTTAACAGCTGTATGTTAAAATTGTGTAGAAATTTTCCATATACCCTCTTTCCCTTGTCCAACCCCTACTTGCCAGTTTCCCTTGTTATTGACATCTTGCAACTGGTGTGGTCCACTACTAGTTATAATTGATGAGTCAATATGAATGTTCTTATTAACTAATGTCCATAGTTTACATTAGGGTTCACTTTTGGTGTTGTAAAGTTTTTTGAGTTTTGCCAACTGCATGATGTCATGTATCCTCCATTATGCTATTGTGTAGAATAGTTTCACTGCCCTAAAAATGCCTTGTCTACCACCTATTCATATTCCCATGAGCCCCTGCTATCAACTGATCTTATTTTCTCTATAGTTTTGCCTTTTCCAGACAGTCATATGGTTGGAATTATACCATATCTAGGCTTTTCAGATTGATTTCTTTCATATAGCAATATGCATTTAAAGTTCCTCCATGTCTTTTTTTAGAAAAATATTTGTATTGAGAAATATCCACACACACAGTCCTAACACGTTATACAACCAGTGGCTCACAATATCATCACAGAGTTGTGTATTCTTCACCATGATCAATTTTAGAACATTTGCATCACTCCAGAAAAAGAAATCAAAAGAGAAAAGAACTCATACATTCCATACCCTTTACCTCTCCCTCTCATTGACCCACAGTATTTCAATGTACTCAAATTTTACAATGTCTTTTTGTTACTTAATAGCTCATTTTTTTTTTATTGGTGAATAATATTCTACTGTATGGTATGCCACAGTTTGCACATTTACCTATTGAAAGAAACTAATTCCTTTTTACTACCTGGCAGTACCCTGAAATGGGTCAAGTGGTTAAACATTTGCCTCTGGAGTAAGGTGGATCTGTCTATATGACTTTGGGCCATTCACTGAACCTTTCTAAGCCTCATTTTTCTTATCTGGAAAATAGGGATAATGATAGGGTTTTTCTGAGAATTAAATGAGATTAGCTTAGTGCTACGAGTTTAACACTCAATAAGAGCTAATGGTTATGGTTATCAAGTAGACTGCAGAATTGTGTTCAAATATTTACTGGGATGGAAAATTCAGTAACTTCATCCTTCTCGTTTTAGTTTGTTAAAGATGCCAGGATGCAATATACCTGTGACGAAATGGCTTTTAAAAAGGGAATTTCTTAAGTTGCAAATTTACAGTTCTAAGTCCATGAAAATATTCAAATTAAGGCACCAACAAGAAGGGACCTTCACTCAAGAAAGGCTGATGCCATCCGGAATACCTCTGTCAGCAGGGAAGGCATGTGACTGGCGCCTGCTGGGGTCTCTGGCTTCTGGATACCTCTCTCTGCTGGGAAAGCACAGGAGACATCTGCTAGCTTTCTCCTCATTTCATAATCCCCAGGGGACATTTTCCTTCTGCATCTGCAAAGATCTCTGGCTGTGTGGGTTGTCAGCACTGAAACTTTTTCTGGAATGGTTGCCTCTTTCAGGGTTCTTGTAAGCAACTCCACCTTGAATGGGTGGACACACATCTTCATGGAAACCACCTAATCAAAAGTTACTACCCACAATTGGGTAGGTCACTTCTCCATGGAAACAATAGAAAAGATCCCATCCAGCAATACTGAATCAGTATTAAAGAACATGGCTTTTCTGGAGTACATGATAGTTTCAAACCAGCACACCTCCCATTGATCAGAAAAAAACAGTAAACTGGGAGTGAGACAACTCTAATTTGGGGCTGAGATTTGCCACAGACTATACTTGTCACCTTTGACAGGTCACTTAATTTATTCAAGTCTCAGTTTGTTAATTTTGAAAACCAAGGTAGCTGGTTGGCATACTTTACAGGAGAGCTGTGAGGATTAAACAAGAGGATAGATAATGGAGTGCTTTATAGACTGTAAAGTTCTATACCAGTTTAAATTATTATTGTCCCTTGGGGTCATGCAGAACAAACTTTAATCCTCTGGCATAATATTTCCAGTTTTATTTAATTTGGACGTAGGATATTAGTACCATTTGAATGTTAGTGATTCCTAACTGTGCTCTATGAAAAACCAGTGTCCTGTGAAAAGTTGAGCAGTATTCCTGGGGAAAAAGGGTTTCTGGTCAAATAAGTTGGTAAACACATTTTACCCTTTACCCCCTTAGAGATTCATAAGACCTACAATATATTAAAGGTCCCGAGAATTCTGGCCTTAAAGAAATTGGTTGGACTTCTTCAAAGAATACTTCTTAATATCTTGGAGACCTCACTCTGGAAATGCTGCCAACCTTTGACATTTTTGAAGATGCTTTGCAGAATCCTTCCGAGCCTTTGCTTTTCCCTTCTAAATACCGTGCGTTCCTTGATTTGTGCTCCATGGTTTTGAGTGTCTTTTACCATCTCTGTCACTCTTCCACACATATCCCATGAACCTATATTTGCCTCTGTTTGAACTGTATTTGAGCACTCAATTCTAGATGTGGCTTGACAAAGGCTGGAAAGGGATAGACACACTCCAGGGTTTTTTTTTGTGTGTGTGGAAATAGGAGCTTGGAAGAGGGAAAGAGTCACATATGCCATTGTGAATCTCTTTCCCTGTTATGAAGCTACAAATCCCCTCCTCATCTCATGGCCATGTGACATGATCCCTGG
>PVIY010047629.1:0-17755 GCA_004026745.1 Myrmecophaga tridactyla | reverse complement strand
GGATTGGCTTTTAATAAAAGGGGATTTATTTTGTTGGTTCTTCAGAGGAAAGGCAGCTAACTTTCCACTGAGGCTCTTTCTTACGTGGAAGGCACAGGATGGTCTCTGCTGGTCTTCTCTCCAGGCCCCTGGGTTCCAACAACTTTCCCCGGGGTAACTTCTTTCTGCATCTCCAAAGGCCTGGGCTGAGCTGCAAGGGCTGAGATGAGGAATGCCGAGCTGCTTAGGCTGTGCTATGTTGCGTTCTCTCATTTAAGTACCAGCCAATTAAGTCAAACGTCACTCATTGCAGCAGACACGCCTCCTAGCCGACTGCAGATGTAATTAGCAACAAACGAGGTTCACATACCATTGGCTTATGTCCGCAGCAACAAGACTAGGTGTGCTCACCTGGCCAAGTTGACAACTGAATCTAACTAACACAATATGATACTATACCTGGAAAATCCTGAGACATCTACAACAAAGTTACTTGAGTTAATAAACAAATTCAGCAAGGTGGCAGGATATAAAATTAATGTGCAAAAATCAGTAATGTTTCTATACACAAGCAATCACCTAACTGAGGAGTCAATTGAGGAAAAAATTCCATTCAAAATAGCAACTAAAAGAATCAAGTACCTAGGAATGAACTTAACTAGGGATGTAAAGGTCTTGTACACAGAAAACTGCATAACATTGCTAAAAGAAATCAAAGAAGATCTAAATATGTGGAAAAACATTTCCTGCTCATGGTTAGGAAGGCTAAATACAGTTAAGATGTCAATTCTACCCAAATTGATCTACAGATTCAACACAGTACCAATCAAATCTCCAACAACCTACTTGGAAGACTTGGAAAAACTAGCCACCAAAGTCATCTGGAAGGGAAAGAGAACCCAAATAGCTAAAAACATCCTGAAAAAAGGAAGAATGAAGTGGGAGGATAAACACTTCCTGATTTTAAAACTTATAATAAAGCCACAGTGGTTAAAACAGCATGGCATGTTACTGGCACAAAGATAAGAGTATTGACTAATGGAATCAAATCAAGAGTGCAGGAATAGACCACCAAATCTATGGTCGACTGATTTTTGATGAGGTCCCTAAATCCACTGAACTGGTACAAACTAGTCTTTTCAATAAGTGGGCATGGGAGAACTGGATGTCAATATCCAAAGAATGAAAAAAGACCCTTACCTTACACCCTATACAAAAATTAACTCAAAGTGGATCAAACACCTAAACATAAGAACCAGTGCCATAAAGCTTCTGGAATAAAATGTAGAAAAGCATCTTCAAGACCTTGTAATAGGAGGCAGCTTCCTAAACTTTATACCCAAAGCACAAGCAACAAAAGAAAAATTAAATAAGTGGGAGCGCCTCAAAATCAAATGCTTCTGCACCTCAAAAGACTTTGTCAAAAAGATGAAGAGGTGGCCAATTCAATGAGAGAATATATTTGGAAATCATACATCAGACAAAGGTTTGACATCCTGTAGACATCAAGAAATCATACAACTCAACAACAAAAGAACAAACAATACAATTATAAAATGAGCTAAAGATATGAATAGGTATTTTTCTGAAGAGCAAACACAGGTGGCTCAAAAGCACATGAAGAGATGCTTGTTTTCATTGGCTATAAGGCAAATGCAGATCAAAACTAACTACAATGAGATACCACCTTACACTTATAAGAATGGCAGCTATTAAACAAACAGGAAACTGCAAATGTTGGAGAGGATATGGAGAAACTGGGACCCTTATGCACTGCTGGTGGGAATATGGAAGACAGTTTGATAGTTCCTTAGGAAACTAAATATGGAGTTACCCTATGACCTGTCTATACCACTGCTCAGTATACACCCAGAAGAGCTGAAAGCAGTAACACAAACAGACATTTGCATACTAATGTTCATAGGACCATTATTACAATCGCCAAACGATGGAAACAATCAAAATGCCCATCAACAGAAGAGTGGATTAACAAAGTGTGGTATATACGTATGATGGAATGTTATGCAGCAGTAAGATGAAATAACGTCCTGAAGCACATGACAAGATGATGACCCTTGAGGACATAATGCTGAGTAAAATAAGCCAGACACAAAAGGATAGATACTGTGTGACTCCAATTTTATGACCACAGTATAGGTAAAATCAGAGGCTTTGTAATACAGAATACAGGGTTTTTAACGATACATAGAAGCTTCAGACGGGTAAACGGTTAGCTAATAAGGTTGAACTCAAATGTGAGGGAATAAATAGAAGTGAAGGCAGTTCACTAGTGGGTCTATAAGTAATATTACCATATTGAAGGTGAACATAATTGAAAGAGGTTGTATAGACCCCAGGTGTCCCACTGATTAACACTTCACATATGAATAAGTCATTGCATGAAATACTGCAAAGGTATGAATCTTGTACAAAGAGTGTATACGTTCATGGTATAGGGGAAAAACTACTATTAGATGCTATGGATGTTTATGATGTTTAACAGGAAAACATCAGCAGTACCACAGCAGTACCAGGGGTAAATAATGGGGGGAGGACAAAGGTTAAGGGGAGGTTTCAATTTTCTATTTGGTGAGGGTGTGTTTATTGGTTATCTTTCTCTTGGGAACAATGAAATTATCTAAAATTGAGAGTGTTGATGGACTGTTGACTTTGGACATTATACTTGATGGCCAATGAATGGAGGTGGTCGAAGAAGATTGGTGAATGATGGTGTAAACATACGATCAACTATCGTGCTGCTACAAGAAGGAACAAAGTTGTTAGGCATGCAAAATTGTGAATTAACCTGTGGAACATTTGGTGAGGCAAAAAAAAAAAACAGAAACAAAAGAGCAAATATTGTATGGTCTCATTTAGAAAATACTTATAAGAAAACAGGGGCCTATATTGTAAGCTCTTACAGCAATCACATTTAGTCCAGACTGGTAATTGTTATTTCTGGCTTTTCAGAGACTGTTTTTATATATGTAAAACCTGATATTTAGAGATAAAAATGAAGTCGATCATGTTGGGATTAAGGTAATTCAGAACACAGGGGTAAGGAAGGCATTGTCTATATTTTAGAACCTTTTTTTTTTCACATGAGTTTTACATGAGCAGGCACCAGGAACCGAACCCAGGTCTCTGACATGGCAGGCAAGAACTCTGCCACTGAGATACTGTGGCCGCCCAAACCTCATCTATTTTTGAGACCAAAGGAAGAAAGGTTTATTTTGTACAGACCTAAATTTTCTGTAGCACATAATCTAACTCAACCTGTCTATATAGCTCATTTGAACAATCCAAACACAGGGAACCCAGTATAAGAATGCAGGCCTTTAATCCCACGTAGCTTAATGTATTGCCTGGATACATCTCACAGTGTATTAAGCAGATAATCAAAAAGTATTGGCAAGGGGGAAAAATTCAACTTCCCCATTTGGAGAATTCCTGACATTCTCACAAATAGTGGGGACAACCAAATCAATAGGCTGAACCCTCCATCTTGGGGTTTGCCCCTATGAAACATATCCCTGCAAAGGATAGGCTAAGCCTACTTAAAATTAGCCCTAAGAGTCACCCCCAGAGAACCTCTTTTGTTGCTCAGATGTGGCCTCTCTCTCTCAGTCAACACGATAAGCAAACTCACTGCCCTCCCCCTCTCTACATGGGACATGACTTCCAGGGTTATAAACCATCCTGGCAACGTGGGACAGAAATCCTAGGATAAGCTGGTACTCAGTATCCAGGAATTGAGAAAACCTTCTCAAACAAAAAGGGGGAAGAGATAAGTGAGATAAAATAAAATGTCAGTGGCTGAGAGATTTCAAACAGAGTCGAGAGGTCATCCTGGAGGCTATTCTTATGCATTATATAGATATCCTGTTTTTAGTTTATGGTGTATTAGATGTGGCTAGAGGGAAGTACCTGAAACTGTAGAGCTGTGTTCCAGTAGCCCCATGTTTCTTGAAGATGACTGTATAATGATAGAGTTTTCACAATGTGACTGTATGATTGTGAAAACCTTGTATATGATGTTCCTTTTATCTGTGGTATGGACAGATGAGTAAAAAATATGGATAAGAAATAAACAAATAGGGGGAACAAAAGTTAAATAAATTGAGTAGATTGAAATACTAGTGGTCATTGAGAGAAAACATGTACAAGTTTTTTTCTTTTTTTCTTTTTTCTTTCTTTTGCTGGAGAGATACAAATGTTCAAAAAAATGATCATGGTGATGAATACACAACTATGTGATGATATTGTGAGCCATTGATGGTAACCATGTGAAGAGTGTTTATATATCAAGAATGTTTGTATGTTTGTTTGTTGTTTACAATAAAAATATTTAAAAATAAAAAGTATTGGCAAGGTCCCTTGAGGGATGGGAGAAAAAATATGGAACTATTAAACTTTACCACCAGGGAAACTCCTGATACTGTGTCAAACATTACAGACACACAAATCAATAGGCCAAGCCCTTGATCTTGAGGCTTGCTCTTGTGAAGCTTATGTATGTAATGGAGAAGCTTAGCCTACCTATAGGCAAGCCTAAGAGTTACTTCCAGAGGACCTTTTTGTTGGTCAGATGTGGCCTCTCTCTCTCTAAATCCAACTCTGGAAGTGAAACCATTGCCCTCCCCCTTACATGGGATGTGACATCCAGGGGTGAATGTTTCCCTGGCAGCATGGGATCAACAATGCCATCCTGAACAAAAGGGGGAACAAAAGGGGGAAAAGGTGTAACAAATAAGGTATCAGTGGCTAAGAGAGTTCAAACAGAGTCAAGAGGCTACTCTTGAGGTCACTCTTATGCAAGCTTCAGTTAAACATTGCTGTCTATCATAACTCACTAAACCCCAACCAAAACCATTCCAGCCAATCCTAAAGAACATCTAGGACATTATATAAGATTCTACAAAGGTTCATGCACTAGGGTAACTTTCCAGAAACCTACAACATCCCAATGGGTCCCTGGACCAGATAGGTCCTGGCCAGCCTCTCCAGAACATCAACTATTTCCATCCCCCATCCCATATTATGAAGAGCCCCTTCCCACTTGAAAATGTTAGAATGGACATATCCCAAATACCCCTAGAATGTGGGACAAAGATCAAAGGTAGGGGGTTAACAAATGAGTATGAGTGCTGAATCATTATATTGATATTTCTTTTAATCTCTAGTATCTTAAAGCAGCTAGAAGTAAAAACCGAAAAGGTGTGGAATTGTAACCCATATGAAACTCTGAAATCCATTCTACAACAAATTGTTGTGATGTGTTTTGAAATTTATTGGGTTTTTTTGTATATATGTTACTTTTCACTCAAAAAAAGTCAATTGTGATGGTAAAAAATGTTATTTGTTTATATATATGTATATATACATATATTCCGTAACTAACTTTATGGTCTGATTCTGAGCCATATCACTTAGTCTTAAAATGAACTGTTTGGCATTGCTGGATAAAAATGAATTGTCCCTATGGAAGCACATTTGAGATGAACCACACTTAAGTACCATCCGATTTTTTTAATGAAAAAAATGAACTACGCCACCAAAAACTTCTTGGAAACTTAGTGTTTGTTCATTCATATCTCAAACAACCCTACCATTTTGTCATTGCTTCAAAATTAAAAGTGGGCATTAGTCAGAGTAATGAGCATATTACTGCAACTTATCCTCATAAATGGCAGTTTTGATTTTCCAATAGAGAAATTGCCTGCTTTTGTCTGGTCTCCTTTCATTGTGGTTCCACTGGGAGTCCCCACAGTTCAAATGCATCTGGCTTAATGAATTTTTCTCTTCTTACATTGCTGCAATCTGTTTTGGTGTCAGATTTACTTCAGCTTTGAGGCCTTTGCTGCTCTTCTTTCAGGCAGTGGACCCCTTCAGTCTCTGGACATGTTGATTAGAACACAAAATAACTGGTCCAAGCAGATCTGTGCAATATAAAACAGATTAAATATTAAAAGCAACTCCTTGCTCCTTTTGATCAGTGAAGCAAAGGCTGCCTAATATTTTGAAATGCAATTTTATTACCTTTAAGTCAACTTAAAACCATCTTGAGAGCAGACATCCCCAGAACTTCCCAGTCAAGGGCCATGAGGGCCTCCTCATTTTGTGTGGGTTGAGGTCATTGCCTGGTGCCTTTTTTTTCATAATTCATCCAGAAACTAATCCTCTGGGAAATGGTCTCCCCAGGGAAGACCTCCACAGTCTGTTCAGAGGGCCTGTAAATCTTGGCAACCTCTCAAGACAATGTCATCTGTCATTTTACCACAAGGGAAGGATAAACTACTTGGTAACAGAGCATTACACATACATAGCAATAGCGTTTCTTGGTTTCTGTTTTAAAAAATCTACACCCACCATTCTAGAAACTAGAAAAGGTTGTCTTACAAACAACTCCCCCCCCCGCCCCCGCCGTCGCCCCATCCCCAATGCAGCTGTGCACCTTTAGGGTGGCCATCCAGCTTGCTGTCTTGGAGTCTAATGCTAGTCTATTGAGGACACAGGGCAAGCCCAAGGGTGAGTGAACTTTTCCCTAAATGGGGTGGACATTCCAGTATTGGGGAGGAGGAGGGACCTCAGGAATAACAGAACTCTGGAGATGCTTCTGAGACAGGAACGGGAAGGAACACCTCCGTCTCTCTGGGTCTCACTCTCTTGAGTCTCTATTTCAAGTAGTCCATCAATTCTTGGGGTTTCCTTCCAGGAGGAGGAATTTAAAAATGAACACTGCCCTGTTTCTCCATGGGAGACAACCATGGAGAGATGTCAGTCTAAAAATGCAATAATATTGTTTTAAAGTTGGATTTTTACTTCCATGTTCATCTTCAGTTTTATATCCTTTCTCTTGATCCTCAGCATTTGTTAAGACTGGAGAATCTAGCCTTAACAAATCCCCCTCCCATAGACAAAAAAAATTAGTAGGAACAGTGGTTCCAGAGGGTCATGGTGGGGAGTAGGACAGAAGGGATGTTGGCTAATGAGTAGAGAATTTCAGGACTCAAAAATCCAGCCTTCCAGTCCTGCCATGGGTCTAGTCTTCACCTGGAGGCAAAGGTAGAAGAAGAAATATTTGTTCCTGAAGTATCCAGGGAGGTATGCACAGCCCACTGTGCCAGCTCAGGGGTCTCCAGTGCACTCACCTCAATTCCCCAATCAAGGCATGAGAGCAGTCCGTATCCCTCTTTCTCCTTGGCACATGCTGCTGTCCTGGAAGCATGGCAGAAAAGGGTCCTCATGGGGCAGCTAGAAGGTGATGGTGGCCAGATGGATAGCTACCAAGAACACTTGGAGACAACAGGACAAGGCCCTTCACTTTCTCAGGAAGATGGGGAGGTCAACTTATAAGAGTACTGAAGGCTGGTCAGTTTTCAGATGGGTGCATAATTGCCTAATCCCCTTTTCTTGGAAGACAGGGCAGATATTTGTATTTTGACCTTCAAAAATGCCTTCACCATTACCCCTCACCCCAATCTCCCCACCCTTCCATAGGCAAATGATTTTTCTCTAATTCAGCAAAGAAAAGACAAACAATTGAGTTTTCGTTTAATGGTATCTCAGGAAATAATAACAAAATAATAAAATAAAATAAAAATAAAACCCACAGGGTAAATGTTCATACCTTGTTCCACAATGAATCAGGGGAAGTAAAGGTGAGAACTTTCCAGTCTCCTTTACCATTCATTCCCGTTTCTCTAGGATTGCATTTATTTGATTTATCAATTTATTGAGTATCCATTATTTATTAAGTGCAATGCCTAGTGCTGGGAATACCAAAATGAAAATGCATAGACTTTCCTCACCAGGAGTTTATATGCACACAAATAAATTTAAGATATAATGATAGTTGTTGATACACAACAAGGTACAAAATGCAATGGAAGCACAAGGACAAAAGTACCTATGTCTGCCTGAGAATTCAGAAAGATTTTCTACACTGAGTCTCATTCTCAATCCCATATTTCTGAGCAGAAATTGCTTTCTTTAACTTAGGTCCAATCTCTGTGCTATCACATGGATCACTTATGAACTAAACTTGGTCACCATTAAAGATAAGCTACCTTGATAGCTTAGAGCCTCACTGTAATATATATTCCATCTATACTCCCTTTCTTCAGATCTCTTTGCCTTCTCCATTCCAATGCTCTTCAGTAAAACAATTGTGGGCAGGGTCCATCCCGCACACAAAAAGAAAACTAAAACCAGATGTTAACTATGTCTCACTGGTTATCTCATTGTTTCAATCGATTCAGACTTTAATTCCAAATAGGTGGCCAACCGACCCAGTTTTCCCAGGACTGAGGGGTTTCCCAAGACTCAGGAGTTTTAGCTTTAAAATTGGGACAGTCCTGGTTCAACTTAGGATCATAGTCATAGTACATCAGCTGGGAAAGACAGTATTCTGGTGATCATTATGGTCTCCAAAGCAATGATCTAAAAATCACTGCTTCTTCAAGTCAGGTTCTTGGCCACAAGAGGACTAAATGAGTGATCTTGTCTACACTCCTTTGGCCCCCTGCTGCCGTGTTTAATTATAGCCAAAGGGGAAAAAAACAAAATTTCTCCAACCTAGGTTCCAACTTAATTCTAAATCTAACAAGACCCACTCTAAGCCTCAAAGGACAACGATTAAAATGAAGAAGCAGACCGACCCTCAGGCTGGGGATTGAAAACAAGAGGAGTAAACAGTCCCAACTACTTGTTGGGCAATCTGGACCCAAAAAAGTACTTTGGGACCTTCATACTACAGGCAGCTAAAGAAGACTGGGCCAAGGAATGTTTCCTCTATGTTAAGTCTTTTTGAATCATCTCTTGCTTTAAATTAAATATGAAATTACTCCTATAGATCCTCTTGTTTTCAATGTCTTGAGTCAACCATTGGGCTTCACAGTTCACCTGTGGGCATGAAAATTTTTCACTAAACTGGAAGAAAAATACTCCAGAGCTCAAAACGCTAAGGCTCTAGACATGGGACATGATTTTCATATTTAGCCATTGGTTATCCTTGTTGGAAAAGGAGTGTATCATTTGGTGATCCAGTCCCAGAAAGGATTTTACAGTCACCCATGTTTCTCTTAAGAAGGTCCAAGTACAGAGGCCTCAGTAAATATATTCAGAATGCTCTATCATTTCAGCTTCTCTAACTTCAAAACTCCTATAGAGAGAAAAGCTAGGTGGGCAAAGGTGAGGGGAGAAAGCTGTGGGTCCCCACTTCTAATAGAGTTCATATCAATACAGCGCCACTCCCTTTTCAGCTTCCCACAGCTGTCTGGGGTTAGGGACTGCAAGCCAGGGCAATGGAAAATACTCAAGCTTGCCATGAGGAATCTGGAAAATTCTCAACTTCAGCAGAGTACTAAATGGGGAGAGAGATAAAAAGGAGGAGGCAGGGAGATGGATAAAAAGGAGGAGACACAAGTCATAGTGAGAGCTGTGGGACCTGTTTCATTAGTTCAAGAGGGTTAGCTAAGGTAGAAAAAGAACTGAGTTGGAGATGGATCAGAGACTGAAGACAGTTTCTTCACTAACAGCTCCATTCAGAAAAATTTATCTATTATGTTTCTAAATACCCATTAAAGAAAAATATACTTGTGTTGTTGATGAAGGGTGGGGGGAGACATCACTGTTTGTTGCTCTTATTTTCTTACACTTTCCAACTCTCCTGCACCCCCAAAGTGATAGCCAATCTGAGAGTATGTACCATACCAAATGCCCCCTGCCCAAGCTGCCCCTCAAAGAGAGGGGCTGTGCCTGAGTAAGGTCTCTGTCAATGAGGCTCCCTGGACAAGGCGCTGATGAGCATACAGCATCCTCAGCCCTTCTGTGCTGTGGGTTGGCCCATGGATGGATTTTCCATTCAATCTTTAATTTTTTTCCCTTTGCATTTCCACACTGCGCTAAAATTACTCCCCAGAAAAGCATTTCTCTTTCCAATTGCTGCTTCACAGCCCGTCCCCATTAGAGGATTTTCAAGAAGAATGAGCTGGTACCTGTAAAAAACTCCACTGACTTTTACAAGTAGAGCATCACAAGGAAATCCTATTTCCTCTCCTTCCCTTCCAGCCTGCCTTTTGCCTGCCTTTTGCATTTAGCTCATAAACTGACTAAAAGCCTTTTAGCATTTCTCATCCTTTTACTTGTTTTTTCCTTCTTTTTTTTTTTTTTTTTTTTTTCTCTTGTTTGGGGAAAATTTCTTTCAAGAAGAGCTCATTCCCAGCATCTGTAACTGGCTTCCAGAACAGATGAAAAAAACTCACAATGAGATAGCAAGTTTGTTGGGTGAGAGCATATGTATATGTGTGTGTGTGAAAGAACCATTCCCTTACATTTTTTAAACTTGTTTTTCATTATTAGAAAGTAATACATTCATGATGGAGTATTTGGAAATATTAAAATAGGAAAGTAAAAGCTTCCACAAAGCTAAAAACCAGGGGCCACCCCTATTAATATGTTATCATATTTTCCCATCATTCTGCTGCTTAAAGTTATTGTTTTTAATAATGGTTTAGATTTAGTTAGAGGTTCACCAACTCAATTCAAATGTCCCCTTCCCTGAGGAGTCTCTCCCAGCCTTCTTCCAGCCACCAGAATCTGTCTGGTTGCCCCATTGCACATGCTACGGGAACTGTGAATATTCTCCATATTTTCTGTGTATGGG
Source organism: Myrmecophaga tridactyla (assembly GCA_004026745.1). NCBI lineage: Eukaryota > Metazoa > Chordata > Mammalia > Pilosa > Myrmecophagidae > Myrmecophaga > Myrmecophaga tridactyla. Next base: position 7,110 of record PVIY010047629.1, on the reverse strand, counting down.
CTTGTCTTCCTCACTGAGAGTTCCTGTTTGGCAGGGACTTTCTTTAGTTCATTTAGTTACTCTAGGACAGCAAGTAACATTAAATTCAACACTCAACTCAAGTGTTTATTTGCACTTACTATATGGCAGGTGCCATTCCTAGACACTGAGTAGATATCAGTGAACCAAGTAGATATGAGAGCTGGCCATGGGTTGAACGACATGAGGGAAAACAGGAACACAGTGAGAGGAAGGCTGGAGGAAAGGCAAGCCCCAGGTCCAGGAAGCCCCTATGAGCCACACAATGGGGAGCCATTGGAGGCTTTATGCAGGGGGATACCAGGAAGAAATAGAGCAGAGGGGACCCAAGTGGAGGCAGAGGACCAATGAAGATGCTGATGGTGACTTGGACTGTAATGGGAGAAGAAGAGATGGAGCTAAATGGACAGATTCAAGATACATTTTGGAAGTGGAACAAACAGTAATTTATGACAAATTAGACACAAAAGTGTTAAGAATTGAATCGGTTTCCCCAAAAAGATACGTTGAGGTCCTAACCCACCATTCCTATGGATGTGATCTTATTTGGAATTAGGGTCTTTGAGATGTTACTAAGCTAGGATGAGCTCAGGCTAGGGGTGCGGTGGGGAGCAGCCTTGCTGGAGAGGAAAGTTTGGGCTTTACACATCACGATATGGAATTTTGACTTAATCCTGAAGGCGAGGGGGAGATACTGGAGGATGTTAAGCAGGGAAGTGACACAGTCAGCTGGAGATTTAAAGACTCATTCTGGGTGGGCATGGACATCAGATTATGGGGGAAAGACTGGAGGCTGGAGGGAAAGAGATAAAGGCTGATGCAATCATCCAAGCAGGAGGAGATGGGGCCCTGAAATAAAGTAGTGGGTAGAAGTGGTTGGATTTACGAAATTCACAGAAGGAGGAACCAATCAAATTTAAATCAAAACCACATTTATTTATAACTTCCTTAAACTAACATTACTTGATTTGACAATGCCAGGTGATTATGTTATCAAAGATATTCAACTTAGTGTCCTTTCCTGGGTCTGACAGGAAAAGCAGGCATCTCTAAGTGGCCTGGTGAAACCATCCTTCTACTTCCCCTCACTTCCCAGCATGGCATTGGGAACAAAGTCCGGCTAAGTGATTTCTTCTAGCCAAACAAAATCTCCCAGAGCCAGAATTCCACCTTGTTCCAGGCTTCCCCTGCAGGAAGTCCTGGGCAGCGAGTTCACAATTCCTGGTAACCTTGTAACTGGGTCACAAACAACAGTAACACCTGGAAGATAGATACCCCATATATGTGTAGAACACAACACTCCACAGCCGGCTTTCATTTGTAGCATTTGATCCTTGGCACCCTGCAAGGTTGGCAGCACGGGGTGATTTCAGCTTTATAGGTAAAGACACTGAAAGCCTAGAGAAGCTCCGTCAATTCCCTAAGGTCACAGAGCCAAGGAAAAGGGTCTGAAAACACAGTCCAGAGGATCTTCTGATAGCTGGTCCTGAGTGCTCTCCATCATGTTTCCTATGCATTGCAAGGAGTGAGGTTCTTTATTTTTAGAGCCATGCCCTTCAAACATCTTCCCCTACAGTGAAAATATGTGACGATGTGGATTCCCAGAACATGTGTTCCTGTTTAAGAACTCTCAAACCACGCAGCTGGAAAGACCTCAAGACCTCAATGGCTCCTGGCCCATGCCCACATCTTCAGAACGCCTTTATTTAGAGTCTTCTTATGCCTTTCACCATCGGCCAAAGGAAAGAATTTATTTTCAAGGGATAAGTTGATCATTTTCTCTGACTTACCCCTCGACTTAGTAAGTCAGGGAATTATTCTATGATTTTCATAGAATAATTTTCATCTATGGGAGAGTCCTCCAAATCCATAGTCACTCATGCAAATAGCTCACCCAAGAAGAAATAACAAACCCCACCCTACTCCCTCCTCTCTGACATTAGGTTAATGGACTCAAAAAACAGAAAGCCTCAAAAAGTGTTTTTTCTTGATTCTCTCCTTCTTTTATTGGAAAATGATCATGTTGGCCTCTTTCTGCTTATATTATCTTTTTTTCCCTCCTTCCCACTTCTCTTCTTGCGTGTGATAGGGAAAGGCTACAGAGAGTAAGAAGGGATAGGACAGAGAGTCAAAGAAGTGAGAGAGAAGCACAGGCATGCCAAACAATGGAAGCCTTTAGAAAAAGGGAGAAAGCATGGAGTGAAGAGGGGAGAGTTAGGGCAAGCATGACATCAAGTCGGAGGTTACAGCATTCAGAACTGAGCAAAAACAATGCCATACATAAGAGGCTTTTAATTAAAGTGGTCTTAAAACAGATTAACTAAGATTGGTTTTTTTAAAGTTAGGATATTTTTCCAAAGGGAAGGATTTAGTAAGACTAAAATCTCAAGAATAGAGATTCAAAGATGGAGAGAGGATCCACTCTGAAGAGTCTGCAGGGGAAAAAAAACAGGTAGAAAAATATGGAAGAAGGGGAAATATAAGCATTAGATATCAGAGAACCGAGCAAAGTGGCCTGATGGGGTCGTAGCTGGAAGAGGAGTCCAGACCTAGGACCAGGGCCAGGACAAAATCACCCAGAGCACGATGAGGCAGGGACCAGAATGGGGTGGCAGGATTAGGCCCTGCAGCCTCTTTTGTGGAACCTGACTTCATTCCTTTTGTCAGTGTTGTAAGCACAAGAGACCAAGATGGCCCTTTACTTACTTTCCTCCTCTGTCAAAAATGGCTTAATCACCTCCCTGCTGCAGTAGTCAAAAACTGCATGCGACAATGTATTTTGTAAATTCTTTACCAGAGAAGTTTCTTGTCCATAAACCATGGATAAGTCACTACTGATAATGGGGCTTATCATACACTGAGAAAAATATTCTGCTTACATTCTGAAGCGACCATTGATTCTCAGTTTGTGTTCCTTCTACATTTTTGGTGTGAAAATGCCCTTCGTTTTTGAAGTGCTAGTGGTAGCTTTTCCATGTGTTCATCTCCTGGTGGACTTTTCATTGCCCAAATCCTTTCAAATGTATCTCTGTACATTTCTTCACAGCCAACCCCATCATTTTGTTACTGTACCCTGTCCATTTGCTTTCTTAGACTCAAAACAATTCCCAACCTCAAGGAACACAAGAATATAAGTCAAAGTAGAGAATATATCAGCTCATAGAGCAAGATGTCGCATTGCAAAGAGTCTCAGAAGTGGTCCATTCAAAGGCACAGCAGCATCACAGAAAGAGATGTTGTATTGCTCTGCTTTGTCATCTTCAGTCTGCCTCCACTCAGGCTCTCTCACCTTGCTCAAGATGGCGGCCACCAAGTTCCTGATGTCACAAAGTGCCACAGCAGCCTCCAGGACAAGAGGGACTGAATCTACCTCTATGTCTCTTTCTAAAAACCACCCCCCCACACACATTCCTCAATATCATCAGGGTTTGAGCAAAAAAGAGTTGGCACAGTCACAGAATTTAAGTGAACTTGAGTGTTCTACGCTGCTTAAGCAGATAACCATGAAATGGGCCAAGTAAAATAAAGGGAATTTATTTGTTTATGGTTTTTAGGCCAGGAAAATGTCAAAATCAAGTCATCATCAAGGTGAAGCTTTCTCTCCAAGACTATGGCATTCTGGGGTTGGCTGCTGGTGATCCTCAGTTCTTAGCTTGACACATGACCAGGCATATAGTAATGTCTCCTGTCTCTTCTTTCTCTTCTGGTATCTGTTTCAACTTCTTGCTTCCAGTGGCTTTATTTCTTTCTGTTTGAATCTTGTTCCTCTTATAAGGACTCCAGTTATAGGACTAAGCCCATCCTGACTGAGGTGGGTCATACCTTAACTGAAGCAGCCTCATCAAAAGGTCCTGCTTACAATGGGTTCATAACCACAGGAATGGATTAAATTTAAGAATGTGCCTTTCTGGGGTACATACAGCTTAAAACCACCACACTCCACTCTATGAATCCCCAAAAGGCATGTTCTTTCTATATGCAAAATACATTGATTCTATCACATTATCTCAAAAGCCGTTGTTTCTGAAACAACGTTTAGCAAAAAGTCTCATCAAAATTGGTTATGGGTATGGTCTGTCCTGGAGCACAATTCCCCTCCAGCTGTGGACCTGTGAAACTTAGAGAACAAATTATCTGCTTTCAGTAAAGAATGGAGGGATAGGTAAAAGATAAACATTTCTATGCCCATAGGAAGAAATTGGAAGGAAAACAAGGTCACGGGTCCCAAACAATTCCAAAACCCAGCATGGCATACACCATTAGATTTCAACATCTGCGAATCATCTATGGAATGATGTTTTATCCCCCAAGCCTGATAGAGCAGCCTCCCCACTCTTTCCATGGGCTTAACAAGCAGTCATGCTTCCCAGAACACTGGTAGATGGTGAAGTTTCCACCCTCCCTAAGTATAATGATGGCTGCCAGGCTATCCACAAACACCAGGGGATAGTCTCCACCCACACAGGGCATTGGGGTGGCAGCCATATTCGGCAATCCCCAGGACACAGACTCTACCTTCGAGAACTCTAGGGCAACAGCACTTCATAGGCAGAAGGCCTGCCCTTTGCAAGCTCCAGGACAGACTCATCCTTTCCACCCACTCTCTTGACCCAAGTAGATGTCCTTGGTTCAGATCTCAATTTCTGCGGTTCTGCTCTTGAAGTGCTTTTTCCTTGATTTTGTCTCTTTTCTGTCCCTTTCAGTCCAGTCTCCATTCATACAGTTCCCACCAAAAAACGTGTTGGTTTCACCTGTAGTACACAAGGTTCTGTTCCATCAGACTCTAAGACTTTCAAAAAATCCTACCTGGATAACTATACCTCAAATCTTGAGTTCCATGGAAATGGCTGACTGTATCCATGTTCAGTTAAGCCCTCACATGGAGCACTATTCTCTGAGGACTTGCATTTAGAAACTCAGAACTTTTCAAACCATCAGTTTCTGATTTCCTTGTACCCAACATTTCAGTTCTAACCTATCCCTTTCCTCTCACATTTTACTATAAGTTGCAAGGAGAAACCAGGGCGCATTTCCCACACTTAATGTGGAAATCTCTTCGGTTAGATATCCAAGCTCATCACTTTCAAATTCGGCTTTCCATCCAATATCAAAACTCAATTTTACTGTCTTCTACCACTTTAAAACAAAGTTCACCTTTCTTCCAGCTTCCAATAACACAATCACTATTTTTGTCTAAGGCCTCACCAGTATTACTTTTGGCGTTCATATTTCTACCAACAGTCTCTTCCAAGTAATCTAAGCCTTTCGTATCAAGTGTCTCACAGTTCTTTCAGACTCTACTCATTACCCAACTCCAAAGCCACATTCTTGATATTCACAATAGCAGCACCCCACTTTCCTGGTACCAAAATCTGGTTTAGTTTCCTAGGCTGCTTAAGCAAATACCATGAAATGGATTGGATTAAATAATGAGAATTTATTAGCTTATGGTTTTGGAGCCAGGAAAATGTCCAAATCAAGGCTTCATCAACACAATGCTTTCTCCTCAAGACTGTGCAATTCTGGGGCTGGTTGCTAGTGTCCTTTGGTCTTTAGGTCTTCATATGACCAGGCACATGGTTGCATTTTCTAGTCTCTTTTTCTCTTCTGGATACCTGTGATTGTTTGAAAGGATTTTTGTATCCTAGAAAACCCATGTTTTAATCCTAATTCCATTTTGTAAAGTCAGCCATTTCTTCTAATTCCCATTCAGTATTATAGGTTGGAAATTTGATTGGGTTATCTTCAGGGAGATGTGATTCAATCAAGTATGGGTATTAAACTTGGTTAGATGGAGATGTGCCTCCACCCATTCTACGTGGGACCTGATTAGTTTATTGGAATCCTATGAAAAGACTGACAGGAGATTCTGAGAGCAGAGAATGACTACAGAATGACATGAGAACCACAGAGTCCACCATTCAGTGACCTTTGGAGATGAAGAAGGATAATGCCCCAGGGAACTTCATGAAACAAGGGGCCTGGAGAGGAAACTAGAAGAGGTCACTATGCTTGTCATATGTACTTCCAGCTGAGAGAGAAACCCTGAACCTCATCAGCCTTCTTGAACCAAGGTTTCTTTCCCTGGATGCCTTAGATCAGACATTTCTATAAACTTGCCTTAGTTTGGAGATTTCTATGGCCTAAAAACTGTAAACTTGCAACTTATTAAATTCTCCTTTTTAAAAGCCATTCCATTTCTGGTATATTGCATTCCAGCAGCTAGCAAAGTAGAACAGTACCTTTTCAGCTTCTTACTTCCTGTGACTTTGTTTCTTTCTGGCTGGATCTCATTCCACTTAGAAGGACTCCACTAAGAAGAGTAAGACCCATTCTGATTAAGGAGGGTCACATCCTAACTGAAGTAGCCTCATCAAAGGTCCTACTTACCATGGGCTCATACTCACAGGAATAGATTAAATTTAATATTATGTTTTTCTGGGGTACTCACAACTTCAAACCACCACATGGGGTGGGGAGCAATTTAAAGAGTATTAGGCAGAGTTAAGCTTGCAACAAGTGATGGTAAAGGGCCAAGGGGTTGGCAGTAGGAGAAAGCCAACACTGCTCCGGGCCCTGAAGGGGCAAGAAGAAGCTGCGGCATCCTCACTGCCCAAAAAAAGAGATGGAGCAGAAGGAGAGAGCTTGCCTGACAGGAGCAGGAAGAAAGGGAGTGGAGGGGAAAGAGTAATGACTCCTCTAAGCAATCCCTCCTGCCACTCTCTGATCTCCTAGCAATATCTCCATTAGCCATACCCAGTGGAAAGCCTGGCTGTGGCAGTCCTTTGAAGTAAGCCTTCTGGAGCACAGAGATAGGCAGAAAAAGACAGACTATGGTTATGGATGGAGATGGACAGATGGAAAATGACCAGCATGTCCCCCTAACATATTGCCCCATGGACACCATCGTCCAATGCAGGATGACACACCTGCTTTTAAACCAACCACTTCCATGAACATTTGGCTTAGAGCCTTAGACTACTCAAGATTTAACTTGAACTCATGGAGGCAGGGGTAGACACTGAAACAAAAATCATAATTTTGCCAGCAAGAAAGAAAGGAGTAATATCTTCCACAATAAATTTTTCTAGA
>PVIY010047628.1:0-17748 GCA_004026745.1 Myrmecophaga tridactyla | reverse complement strand
AATTTAATTTTAAAAATTTCTCAAAATTGCAAATACTCTATACCCACCGAGTAACAGTCCTGCCTTCCTTCTCTCTCCTCCCTTTCCCTGGTAACCTCTAATCTACTGTCTTTCTCTATGAATTTGCTTACAAGTGAATTCATACGGTATTTGTCCTTTTGTGCCTTGCTTATTTTACTCATAATGTTTTCAGAGTCCACCGGTGTCATAGTCCATCCATGTTCATTCCTTTTTACGGCCCAATAATTTGTTTACTCAGTTGTCTGTTAATGTATGTTTGAGTTGTTTCTGCCTTTTGGCCATTGTGATTAATGCTACTGGTAATGTTGGTGCACAAGTATCTGTTTCAGTCCCTGTTTTCAATTCTTTTGAATATATATACCTAGTTGTGGAATTGTCAGGCAAAGTGATAATTCTATGTTTAACTTTTTGAGGAACCACCATACTGCTTTCCATAGTGGTTGTACTGTTTTATTTCCCCAACTAAGTCCTTTTTTTTTGATGTCTTTATCCTCCCACTTGCAAATATTCTTTCTTGGAGGTTTCTCTAGAGCCCTAGTTCGATGCATCAGTGCATTAGGTGTTGTTGGCATATGACAGGAGAGTAGAGCTGCAGAGGGGGAAGGGAATTGAGGGCAGGTTCTTTTAGAGTGGTGATGACTGGAATTGTCTTTGGGAAGATGATTCAAATGTTGATCATGGGAAATGCACTTGGCTTTGCCCTCAGTCTGACTGTATGCAGATGAGGTCTGCCTGTGGTTTAAACTCTCTGGGCAGTTACGGGAAGAGGGCCACATCTTCCCGAATGCCACATTTGGATTCCAACAACCTTATCAATCTTTGAGGTCCTCAAAAGCCTGGGTTCTCCTGGGGAAAGGACAGTGACTCTCAGGGCAGTGCCGCCCCAGCTTACTTTCTGAAGGATACCTTCTGAGCTCAAGTATGGGCTCTGTGCCCTCAGCTGTGGTCTATTCTTACTGTCAGCCTAGAGCTTAGGAAGGAGATAAAATGATGCCAGGGGCTCTGCCTTCCAAAAGTTTGCCCTCTAATTGGTGAGGAGAAAATCACAGGAGAAAATGCTGCCATTCATAAGAGGTGGAAGTTATTATTTGAGTGACTCAAGCAGCCCTGAAAGAGGAAGAGAACCTTGTGAGCTGGGAATAAGGGAGAGTTCCGTGGAAGACAAGGACTGTTACTTGACCAAATGAGCGGGCTTTCAAGGGAGAAAAACAGCCCATGCAGATATGGGATAGTAGTTCATTCATACCTTAGTATTTGTGGTGGGTGTCTCAGCACAAACTTAGGTGTGAAAATACTACACTCATTTTCCAACCTTCTGATTGACTTAGATCGGACTCCACATCTTCATCTACATCCTCATGGACTTTCTCCTGTCCCAGGAGGGTGCAAAGCTGGTGGGTCTAAGAAAGCAACCAACCATGGCCAGTCTATTCTCGCCACTAATGGTCCCTGCTGAGATGCTGGTTGTGACATCCAGAGTCCATTTGGATTTGAGGCTCTGCTGTATCTTGCTGCACCTGGGGCCTGGGGATCTCTGGGCAGCTGGGAAACCTGGGCCAGGAGCGGTCTTCCTCAGGGCACCACCTGGCCACCTCTTTGAGTCTTTGCCCTTTCACCGCCACTAGGAGGGTGAGGGTCTCTTGCTGCTCACAACCCCCCAATCTCCTTCTCTCTCATCCTGGGGAAAACCCCTTCCTTTCTCCTGTGGTTGCCCCCAAAGGCATTCCCTAGAAGAGGCGTCCTCGTCTATGAACCTACATTGTATAAACCCAAAGAAGAATCTTTGACGTCAAGTCATTTATTTTTTCGCCATCCCCAAAGATCCCTTAGCTGAGGCTCCTTGCTGGATATGAGCAACCTACAGGGAGGACAGACGTGAATGGGTGTATCAGGAAATTATCCCACTAGACATTCCAGAGCTGGAAGAGAAGCAGTAGTATCTTTAAGTTGCTAAAAGCAAATACTAAGTGGTTGTTTGGGTCTTCACTAAAGTCTCCCAGGAGCCAGGGAGGACCAAGGTCAGGCTGCTGAAAACCAGTGACCCATCGTTTGGACTCTAAACAAAACCAAAATATTTACTTGACCATGACCATTCAGCTAAAATGAAGCCATTTTACCATCATAGCATACATTGGCCCTACCTGAAAGGCCCATTCTCGACATCCAAGCAAATGAGATGAGGAGTCTTCCTCCAATTGGCTGTCACTTAGAGTTTCCCACTCTGTGGCCAGAGGGACTGACAGCTGAGGACTGAGGGATCAGGGCAGGTGATGCCTGGGGACCGCTGGTGCTGGGCGTCCTTCTCCTATGGGAGTGGAGACAGGAGACATGACTCATTGAAAGCCTGGCCCAGCAGCCATGTCGCCTCCGTGAAGTAGGCCTGGCGACGTCAGTGGGATCATCCTAGGAAACTCCAAAGCTCTAAGACATACTTACTGGCTCTTGCTAAATGATAACAGATGGCAAGATAATACTATTTTTTCCAAGTCCTTTTAATCCCATTCAATCATTTCTCAAAAACCTCCCTAGTTGAGGAAGACACCTGCAAGGGAAAGAAGTGGCCTTCTTCTTTCTCTTTCTTGTCCTTCCTTCTGTGATTTTTTTCCCCTTCATAAATTTTTAGAGGGTGAGATAGTTCAGCTCTCCACGCAGGGGACTTGGGCAGCTGAAGTGTGATTTGAGAGTCCAGTCCCCTTTGGCCCATCCACTTGTCATGTGGATTCTTGAGCACTGGCCTGGGAGGTCTCTGTCTCTTGCTCCTTTGGGTCAAGGCACAAAGATCTCTGTTAAAATGCCAGTGTTTTCTCAGAATCACAGACGGTGCCTGAGGTGGACGATCAACTATTTAATGTGAAAATCTGATAATGTTTTAAAGTCAGTAGAGACTTGGAACTGAAAATGAGTAGATAGCAATGGACCCAATCTCCAATTTTATCACTGATAAAACACATTATAGTTTAGTCATTAAGAGCACAGACCCTGGGATTTGCCAGATTAAATAAATAGCTTAGCTTCTTTGTTCCTTAGCTGCTGCATATATAAAATGTGGACACTACTAGTACCTAGATTTTTAGGATTATTAATAGAACTTCTTGGGTGAACATTAGAAGCACGATTAGAATATAGCAGGGACTGCCTAAGTGTTTGCTGAAATGGTGATTGCCCAGGATTACACAGCTTGTTTCTGAAGAGCTAAAACTAGAATTGCATCTTCTCAGGACCCATGGATTTTAAAGAGCCATCTGCTTAGGTGTAAAGAAACGTGACCGAGGCATTGGATGGGGCACTGAGGAGAGCTGGTGAGGGAAGGTCTCTATCAGTGAACCTCAGAACTCAAGGACTTTTTAAAATTCCCAGTGCCTGGGTCACACCCCGTGTCTGTTACATCAAAATCTGTAGGGGTGAAGGCTGGTCATTAGCAACTTTAAAATTTCCCCAAAGTGATTGCAATGTGCAGGCAAATTTGGAAACTAGTGGTCTACAGCTTCCAAACTTTATGAAAATCATCTTGAAAGCTTTTTAAAAAGGGATTCTGGATCTCCCCCTCCCCTTCCCTGTTATTCTAGAGAGGGGCCCAAGAATTTGCATTTCTAACCAGGCCTAGGGGGTGCTGATGCTGCTGGCCTGGGGACCACAGTTTAAGTAGTAAATTTAGAGCACAAGCTTGGAGGGACAGCACTGCTTTTGTTCCACAGGGGGAGGTTGTGAAAGGCTAGGAGCATTGTGGGATTTAGACTTCTTTCAACTATGGGGCTTTCTTTAATGGGAGCCAGGTGTAGGGAAGTGGCGCCGTAGATTAGATAGTAGAAGCCTGTCAGAGACCCCTGTATTTCAAGAAAATGCCTCAGTAGGCTTCAGAATTCATTAGGAGATAACAGTCATTCAGCTCCTACACTGAGCTAGGCCCTGAGAGGATAAGAGAAGAAGAAGAAGACCTGCCTCCAAAGGGGTTTACCAGAACACACCTTAAAAGGTGAACAGTAAGTGTAGTCATCTGAGGTGCAGCTGCTGGAGACAGTATTAATAGCAGTGATAATGAATAGCTCATTTGTTTTCAGTGTTCTAAATACCGTGATGGATGAGCTCATTTGGTGTTCATTGCATAGTAGGTATTATTATTTCCTTTTCACAGATGAAGAAACTGAGACCAGAGAGGCTAAGCAGTTTGTCCTAGGCCACACAGCTCGTAAGGAATTTGAACCTGGGATTTGTCACAGGACAGCATTAATCAGCTTAAGGAGCTGCACAGAGGGGGAGCAATTATGGGATGCAGAAAAGAAAGAGGAATCTCAAGCAAAAGCTTCTCTACTTCAGAGAAGCACCCCATTCCCCAGGCCTGGGATGTTTTGCTTGTGGGCAAGTTGCTCCACTCTTTGGCAGAAAGTGGCTTGGAAGTTTGAGGGACCAGGACTGAATCACAGGTTTGATGTTTATTATCCCTGTGACGTGGCAGGAGCCCGAAAACAGCCCTCTCCCCTCCCCAGGGAAACGGAGAGTAGAAAGCTAAATGAGATAGTACACAGAAAGCATTCAATGCAACACATGGCCTACGGGGGTCCCTCAGTATTTGGTAGCTCTTCTCCAGTTGGCCCACTGTGACTCTCTCTGAAGCCCTGGAGTCTGGGACAGGAGGCCGCAGTGCCTGGATCAGTTGGCCTTGATTTGCTGCCTTACTCCCCGGGCTCACTGGGATTCAGCTTTCTGATGGATTGAAAACATTAAGCTATCGTGAGATGCGCCCATTACCGTGATTTAAATGCACCTTGGATGCCTAATGTAGCTTTCTCACTGGATTGCCAGTTTCTCAGAGAATTAAACATTTAGTGCCCAATCAGATATTTTCCTGTGCTGAACCCATGTGGGAGTGCATGCTCACCCCTCCAGGGGGTCAGTTAAAGTGCTGTTGCAGGCAGCTTGTACTAGTTTTCCAGTATAAGATAGTATCCTTCTGTTTGGTGAGATGAATGGTGTTTATAATTTGTTCAAGTGTATCTCCAAAAGTAGAAGATGGAGGAGAGAAGAGGTCTTCCATAAAGAGAAAAGCCTGGCATAGATGCCAAAGGAAAAAGAAGGGGCAAAATTCCTCCAGAGTGGATCCAGTTTATTTGAAAACAGATTTGCCTAAAATCATAGAAGGCATTTGCTTCTGATGACTGTCTTTATCTCACTATTTCTTATGTTATCACGTCTGCATAAAAGTTGTCTAGTATCAACATGGCTGGTTTAGAGAATTGGGTCATTTGGAAATCTAAAGATTTCAACAAAATTCAAAATAGGCCAGTTTCTAAGTATCTGAGCTTAGCTGCTAGACAGAGAGGCTCGGTTAAAGGCAGGTTTCCTCATTTACCAGATTCAAAATGCCCTCGAAGTCTTATCCCCATCTCCAAACAAGAAAGGCATTGCCTTAGGAAGAATCTCTCCTTTTGTGTAGTGCTCTGGGCCCAAGTTTGTGAAGGTCTTTTTTTCCTGGAATTCGAAAAGAGGTTGCACAGCTATTTGTTAGCTGCAGGGAAGGGGTTTCAGATGGCAGGTGGAGATGGCTCCAATGGCAGTCACACTTCTCAAACCTGGCTGCACATTAAAATTATCTGGGGAACTTTAAAAACTTCCAGTGCCCAGAACCCCCCACTCCCACGAATTAAATCGGCGTTTCTGGGGTGGCAGAGCCTGCTAGTGATCTCAGTGGGTAGCGGAGACCGAGAACACTGGACCAGCTGTTCTTTCAGGTCCTCAAGCTGGGATCTTAGGTGTTTATGTTGAGCCAAGAAGGAACTAGGAGGGGCTGGGGAGGAAAGCACATGCTGGCTTGTGTGGCACCTACACCCCCAGGGGTGTTAGGAGAGACTAAGCTGCAAAAAATCTCCAAGAAGAAGGAAGTCTTTAACACTGCATCTGTTCCTATGCAGAGAACGGTAAGTAGAAGATATGTCCTGGATTCGAAAATATATCAATTAGGAAGATATACCATTGACTTAATAACTGCTTTTTTGGGGGGAGGAGGGGGTGGTAGGGGAAATGCTATATTATAAATATACTAAAATATGCATTGCGTATAAGATACATCTTGATTTCAGAATCATTATGTGTTAGAAAATATGCCTCTTGGAATTGATCTAATAATATAACGACATAGTGTTTTACATAAATTAGCTCATTTAATGCTCACAATAACCTTATGAAACAGGTGTTTCCATCACCCCTATTTAACAAGGGAGGGAATTGAGGCACAAAAAGTTTAAATAACCTGCCTGAACTCAGAGCTAGTAAGTGATGGAACTAGAATTTGATGGTTGTTTTTCAGAGGTAACCCAGGAAATATGAGACCCAAGGGGGCACTGTCTTAGATTCTTACCTTCCTCAGAGCTTAGGAAGGTGGCTTTCCCTTAATCAGGGCCCTGAATCCACCAAGGGCAGAGACATCCTCTCCAGCTGTTTCTGTTGTGCATTGCACAAGAGTGCCTGACCCAGGGATTGAGTGGAGTTGAAGTCCAGCTAAGGTCCCCTCATCCAGCCCTGGGCTGAAGGGCTGTTTCTTCCCAGAGAGTTGCTTTCTCTAGTTCCACAAAGGCTCAGGATAAGCCTAAACTAGTGCAGCCCTGCCTGAGGGTAAGGAGCCCACTTTCCTGGGCTAGGGAGAGAGAACTGAGTGGTAGGTGAGATATCATTTTCTGCCGCCGACTTTGATGGTTGTTTCACCTCTCTGGGCACATCTTCTTGGAGAATCATTATAGTTGTTCTATTTGATGGCAGCAGAATAGAGAACAGATTTGAGATCCTTTTAGTTTTTGGGCCTTTGATTCTGTACCTTCAGAACAAAAGTCCGTTCCATCCAGTTTACTCCAATAATCATGGTGCACAAGGAAGGGGAGGTTGGGTAGACCAGGAAGCCCTAAATCCAGCAGCTTCTGAAACTCCTGAACCCAGTCCTTCTTGCACAGGTTTTCTCTCCCTTATTTTTCCCTTTTTCAAGTTCCTTGCTGTAAAAGCGAGCTGGACCTCTTAGGAGCAGCATTCCAGAACAACCTGGGTAATGGAAAGTAAAAAAAAAAAAAAACCAAAAAAAAAAAACTGGAACATGTTTTCAAAGCTTGATGGGTTGCACTGGCTTCTCAGAAAGTGTCCATTTGGACCCAAATGTGAAATAACATTTCGAGCCTTGCTGGAGGATGGCCAGAGGTTTACGCAGCTCGGGGTGTGGGCCAGATGCGAAATCCAGATGGTGGCCTGGTGTGTAAGGGCCTTTTAGCTGCTCATTTGGGCTGTCAAAGAAGCAGCCTCCGTAGGACCCTCACCTGAAGCCTTAAAACTGTTGCCCCATAGGCAGAATTTCAGATGGGAGGGGCTGTTTAATCAATACATGGAATATTTCATTGGTATTAGAATGATACCTTTTTTTTTTAAAAAAAAAAAAAGGGAGAATTGATGGTAGCAATAGCAATAAGTTGTGCAGTGTGGGGGCATTGGAGGTTTTGGTGTTTAACTCTCTCCATCACTGTCACTCCATCCAAGCTGGCATTCCAAATTCAAATAGTCTCTGCAGGCTCTGCAAAGATATCTAAGGAATATCCCCTAGCATCCCTGTCCAGTAAGACTCCTGCTACTGTGGAGCAAAAATGGGTGAAAATATGGAAAAATGCACGGGAAAACAGCAGCAAAAACAAAATCAGTTCTTTAGAAGACATTGTTTTTTTCTTCATGGGCAAGCACTGGGAATTGAACCCAGGTCTCTGGCATGGCAGGTGAGAACTCTGCCTGCTGAGCCACCATGGAAGACTTGTTTTTTTATGCTTTAAACAGGGCTGGTCTGTTCGTTGAGTGCCCTTAAGGTTAGTTTCCAGGACAATGCATAATCTCTGCTCATGCCAGCCTTGCTCTAGCTGTCCACAATGAAGATGGGTCTACAAACTCTCCTCCCTGTCCTTCCTGCGGTAGGAACTCGGCCTCACTGTCGATTCTTTATCCATGGCGCCACTGGGTGAAGACTAGAAAGAACAGCTGTGGAAGCCAAGGGCCAGTCCTCCCTAGGCTGATTGCTCTCAGTCAGGGAACCTCCAGTTAGGGGCCTTTGAGAAGTTTCCCTACATGGTGGGGCATCAACTCTGCTGGGTATGAGAATCTTCTGGGGATCTTTTACAGTTAGTGACACCATCCCCCGTTTCTCACTGATTACTATAGGTCTTCTGGGGATCCCAAGCATCTGATTTTAGTAAGCATCTTGGTGATTTCTGATGGTTCAGAGAACCCCTCTGAGCAGCCCCCCAGCACTTAGAGGGCTATTTGGGGGTCACTCAGTCTTCTTTGTTGACAGACTTTCTCTGGTTCAGCAGAGCCAGACTGCAATTATTGTTGAATTCATACAATACAATTCATGGATCTGGTTTAGATACAAAATTGTATGAGTTGCTACTTTTGTGGGCAATTTCAAGGGCCTGACTTGAGAGTGAGAAGCAAGCCTTTGGGATGGATGCCAGTCGCTGCCCCGAGGCTTAGTCAGATGATTCCCTGTCACTATGGGATCACAGTGTAGTTGTTTGAGTCCAGTTAATGCATGGATCTGTCATTTAGCTCTCCCTCTCGAAATCCAGATGAGAGAATTTGATCAGGGAATGAAATGGGTTTTCCTTTCTCCATGCCCATGCGGTTCAGATCTTGGGAAGAAAGTCTGGGAAGTGAGAGGGCAGACATAACGGGGCTGAAGAAGACAGTGTCTTTTTTTTCTTTAACCCCCTTTCCCATCATAGGTGGAGGCTGTCACTGTCTCTTTGACACCATCTGTCTTAGAGCCCAGCCAAATGAATTATCTGTGCATTTAGAGCTTTACTAGCTTTGCCACCAGAGTGTGTATAGCGCCTTGCAGCTTACAAAATGGGTTCACCTGCTAATCGCCTTGGATTTAATGAGATGATCCAGCTGGTTGTAAGTCACCAAGGCAACCCACCATGCAACATGCATGGCAACCACGGAGCTCAGATGAAGCCATCCTATGAGTGAAAGAAAGTGATGAAGGTCTGTGCTCGCCAAGCAAAGAAAGAAAATAGCTGGAAAGATTCCACTGAAGTTTTTGCAATTCTATAGTTAGCTCTTTAATAATCTTCTGTATTAAGATACTTCAAATTTTTGGTAATAGTGACCTATAGGTGGAATGTGGGTTGAGACAACTGATTGGGCTACAGCCTGCTGGGGCCAGTAGTTTGGAGAAAGACACAGTGGGAATCTGTCCTGGTTTTGTAGTCCTTGAGAGGCCAGAGGACGGCTGTGATTATAAACCTCACCCTTCTCAGGCTTCTTTGTGTCTCAGCAAAGCCTTTGCACAGGGACCAGGTCCCCAGCCCTCCAGGTGCGGTGCTCTTAACTTCGGGAGCAATGCAGCAAGCCTACAGCTCATCAAATGTCTCAGGAGCATCCAGGTGAGGGGTTCCAAGGCAGAGGGAAGGACAGGCTCCCGCTGCACTTCTCCCTTCCTTCCCTTGTTCCTCTCCACCTTAGCCTCTGAGACTTCCCTCTCACATTTTGCCATCTCCATTAGGCAGGTTGGCAGCTAAGGTCGCACATCTGTTTCCTTCATATCACCATGTCACTAGCTTGATAAATGGGACTGACTCATGCTAGGGTAGAGATGCCATGCTGTTAAGAGAGTAGTGATCAGCCAAATGGGCTCTGAGTTCATGCAGCATGGACTGGAAATGGTGGCTCCAGCCAGACCATGAGACGTGTCCATCACTCATTAGACTTTATTGTAATTGATAGTGTTCTGGAAATCCTGCTGTGTCTCCAGCAAAATGAGCAGTCAGGGCTGATGAGCCACTATTTGGGGCAAGACTGGCTTATTGTCCCCTTCTGACGCCCGAATCAGATTACCGTGAAAGGTGTTCATTTCCTGTGGCTGTTTTAACAACCGACTACAGACTTAGTGGCTTAAAGCAAAACAAATGCTTATCTTACAGTTCTGGAGGTCAGAAGTTCAAAATTGGTCTCACTGAGCCAAAATCTCGGTGTTGACAGAGCTGCGTTCCTTTCTGTAGACTCTAGGGGAGAATTTGCTTCCTTGCCTTTTCCAGCTTCTAGAAGCTGCCCACATTCCTTGGCCCATGGGCTGTTCCTCATTATTTCCACCTCTGCCTCTGTCATCAGCTCTCCTTCTCTGACCCTGACCCTCCTGCCTCCTTTTTTTTATAATAATCTTGTGATTATTATAGACCCACTGCACTAGTCAAAGATAACGCCCCATCTCAAGAGCCTTAGTTTAATCGTACCTGCAAAGTCCCTCTTGCCAGGTAAAGAAAAATATTCACTGGTTCTGGAGATTTGGGGGCCATCTTTAGGGACCATTCTGTCAACCACAACTTTCAATCAGTGACTTCTGTTTTATTCATCAAATTGTCAGGGAGCATCGTATTTGCTCTTTTGAAAGAATAATTTTTAAGAGGTGAAATATGTACTTGCAAAAATAAAATTGAAACTATACAAAAGACCACGTGATTAAAAATGTCCATTTCTGATTTCTAGTGCTCCATTTGGCCTTCTCAGAGGTGAAAACCTACATTCATTGCCAATATCTGTGTATCCTTCCAGTGAGAATCCATGCATATGCAAGCAAATGTGTAATAGTACATGCGTGTGTGTGTGTCCATGTATAACTCTCCCTTTTCTTCTGACATTTTCACTTAATTGTATATTAGTGATGTGTTCATACCAGGACCTATATACCTGCACTTTTATCAAACAGCTGTGTAGTTTTCCATTGCAAGAATCTATCAGAATTACTGTAACCAGTTCCTAACTGATAGATCTTAAGGTTATTTCTAATCTTTGCTGTAACAATGTAGCAGCAAATGCTTCTTACATTTGTCTTTCTGCATGTATGGAAGTGTCTCTATGGGGAAAATTTATATGAGCAACAGTGTCGGATCCCAGACTATCTGCATCTTCCGTTTTGATAGTTATTGCCCCATTGTTTTCCAAAAAGGTATATATCAACATACATTTGGAGAGCGTGGTGTTTGGGTTAGGCCAAATGCATGCTTGGCAGGGGTCTGCCATGCCACTCATGGAAAGCTCCTGGGTCTTCTCATCACAGTCCTGCTTCTAGTCACGCCCATCCTCTAGGGGACGGCACACCATGTGGCGGTTAAGGCGAGGGTTCCAAGTACCACTCTTGGAAAGCCACAGCTGACCTGAACCTAGAATTGCATATCCACTCAAAAGGATGTTCATCAAGCATTATATGCCAAGATACTGTGCCAAATGCTGAGGGCACACTATGTTTTCTGAAAAAACAGTGATTTCTTTTCTCTCTCTAAATTGCCGGACCTAGACAGTACTGAGACTTCATTTGAGAACAGCAGTGGTGGGCTATGTGGAAGGCAAAGACTTGAAAGCAACATTGCATTTGCTGGAGAGTGCAGCCATGCTGGCTGGGACCAGAGTGCTTGGATGTGACACAGCCATTGTTTGTGAAAGAGATTTGACGCTTCATTAGAGAAAAACTGTGGACAGAAACCCGGCAGAGACTTCCTAATGGCATTCTGATTAAAGGAGCAAACAACCTAAATGCCAGATTAGTAGCATTTTGGGGAAGAATGCATGATGAGGACTGCTTTCCTGTTTCATCCTTTTCCTTGGGCTTGCTTGGCAGCATACATTCATCACTCTGAAGAAATGAGAAAGGGGCTGGCTAATGGAGCAGAGAAAAGCAGCTCTCTAGTAGTCCAAGGGAGCAGATTTGGGATTGTGATAGAGTGTGTCCAACTCCCAGAGTCCTGGAATAGAATTCCTGAGGGTCCAGTGGATTGCCTTGTAATGCTTGGCTAGGCTGGTGCTCCTGCGTTTTTCCACCAGGAGCAGTCCAGAGGGCTGGGGGCCTTGTGGGTCCTCCTGTGTCAGGGCTACCTGCTCACGAGTAGTGGCCTCTTCTTTCTTTTGGCCTCAAAGTATGGAGGAGCCAGTATCAAGGGAACCAGGCTGTTTCCCCAGAAACAATGCTCCAGGACTGGTGGCCAGCCCCTCTGTCCCTCTTTGTGCAAGTTGATTAAGGAGGTCGCTTCATTTGCCTCTTAAGAAGGGCTAAGATTCCTAGACAAGGAAGCCACTTGGGGGAGAGGGGTTGAGAATCTCTCACTATGGACAAAAATTCCCTTTACACTGGCCACAGTGACCTTGGTTAATATAAATAAAATTCTGCGAAAACCCTTGAGAAGCTTCAAATTGCACCCTGACTAAATTCCCAACTCCATAGCATGACCTCCAAGGGCTGGCGTGACCTGGCTCCTGCCAGCATCTCCAGTTTCATTTACATACACCTCTCCCTGTCACTCACACATGACAGCCACACTGGTCTTTTTGAGGCTCTTTATTTATTTATTTTTAATGGGGAAGTTGTAGGTTTGCAGAAAATAGAGTTTCCATATACCCCCACCCCCACCCTCATTTACCTGATTATTAACCTCTGCATTGGTGCGGTACATTTGTTACAATGGATGAAACGTTATTATTATTATACTATGAACTACAAGCCATAGTTTTCATTGGATTCACTGTGTTGTACACACCTATGGTTTTTATATAATCTTTTTATCCTAGTAACATAGGTGCAACTTAAAATTTCCTATTCTAACCACATTCAGCCTCATTTCAATTAACTGTAATTCAGTGGAATTAATTATATTCACAGTGCTGTGCACCTCTCACCATCACCCATCACCAAGACTTTTCCTTCACCCCCACTAGAAACTCGGTATGAATTAAACATTAACTGCCCATTCCCTATCCCCACCCAAGTCCCTAGAAATCTGTATTCTAGTTTCTGAATTTGCTTCTTCTAATTATTTCATATCAGAGAGATCATACAATATTTGACCTTTCATGCCTGGCTTATTTCACTCAACATGATGTCTTTAAGGTTGCTGCATGGGACAAAACTTCATTCCTTTTTACGGCTGAATAATATTCCATTGTATGTGTGTATTACACTTTGTTTCTCCATTGATCTGATGATGGACACTTAGGTTGCTTCCATCTTTTGGCAATTACGAATAATGCTGCTATGAGCATTGGTGTGCAAATATCTGTTGAGTCCTTTCAATTCTTTGGGGGTATATGCCTAGAAATAGAAATAGGATTGTTGGGTCATATATTAGTTCTATACTTAATTCCTGGAGGAACCACTGAACTGTTTCTCACAGCAACTACAACATTTTACATTCCTACCAGCAGTGAGTGAGCATTCCTGTTTCTCCACATCCTCTCCAACACATGTTATTTCTCATTTTTTAAAATAGTAGTCATTCTAAGAGGTGTGACATGGTATCTCATTATGGTTTTGATTTCCATTTCCATAATGGTTAATGGTGTTAAGCATCTTTTCATGTGCTGTTTGGTCATTTGTATATCTTTTTTTGAGAAATGCCTATTCAAATCTTTTGCCCATTTTTAAATTGGGCTGTTTATCTTTTTTCTTTTTGAGTTGAAGGATTTCTTATATATTCTAAATATTGAAACTTAGTCAGATTTGGGTTTCTAAAATTTTCTCCCATTCTGTTGTCTTTCCACATTCGCAATGAAGTCTCTTTATGCACAAACGTTTTTTTAAGTTGATGAAGTCCCATTTATCTATCTTGTCTTTTGTTGCTTAAGCTTTTGGTGTAAAGTCTAAGAAACCATTACCTAATACAAGGTCTTAAAGATGATTCCTTATACTTCTTCTAGGAGTTTTATAGTTTTGGCTTTTATATTTAGGTTTTCTATTCTCTTTTTTTGGCATGTGCAGGCAGCAGGAATCAACCCAGGTCACTGGTGTAGCAGGTGAGAACTCTGCCTGCTGAGCCACCATAGCCACCCAAGGTTTTTTATTCATTTTGAGTTAACTTTTGTATATGGTGTGAAGCAAGGGTTTCTCTCCCTTCATTTGTATGTGAATGCTTACTCATTGTTGGTGGGAATGTTTGGTGGTTCCTCTGAGAATTAAGTGTAGAACTAACATATGACCCAACAATCCTATTTCTTGGTATATACCCCCAAAGAATTGAAAGCAGGGACTCCAACAGATATTTGCACCCCAGTGTTCATAGTAGCATTATTCATAATTGCCAAAAGATGGAAGCAGTCCAAGTGTGTATTTTCCTGGTACCATTTGTATGGAGTGGACTTGGCCCCCTTGTCAAAAATCAGTTGTCCAGACATATGAAGGTTTATTTCTGAGCTCTCAGATTGCTTCCATTAGTCTATATATCTTTCCATGTTCCAGTACCATGTTGTGTTGATTACTGTAGCTTTGTAATAAGTGTTAAAATCAGAAAGTACACATCCTCCAGCTTTGTGCATCTTTTTCAAGATTGTTTTCAAGATGATTCAGGGCACCTTACTCTTCCATATAAATTGGTAATTTGGCTTTCCATTTCTGCAATGTAGAAATTTTTTATTGGGATTGCATTAATTCTGTGATCACGTTAGGTAGAATTGACATCCTAACGGTATTTCATCTTCTAATCCATGAACATGGAATATCCTTCCATTTACTTGAGTTCTTTCAGCAATGTTTTATAGTTTTCCTTGTAAAAGTCCTTTACATACGTGGTTAAATTTATTCCTGGGTATTTGTAATATTCAATACTTGTATGGGTCAGAGTCCAGTTAGGAAAACAGGGTGAGTAAAGAGATGGTATATAACAAGAGGAACCAGTTACACAGTTGCAGGAAGATCTGAAAGCCAGGTAGGCCACAATAGGGTGCTTCAGAGATTTGCGAGAGAAGGAAACATGGTCCTAGAAAGACAATGGACAAAGGGAGCAGCCCAAATTGTTGTTGGAAGACCCAGTTATTGCTGGAGGTACTATGAAGGAGGGAGAGAGAAGGAAAGGAGGGAAGGAAGGAAGTAGAAAGGGAGGGAAGGGCAATCCCCAGCCTCTCCCTTCACCCATTCTTCAACCACCATTCCCATTGGCCAAACCCAGTTGTCAAGGAGCCTGGGTGTGTGTGTTGTTTTGTGGTTTGTTGGGATGAGCCGCTGCAATGAAGGATGGAGCAGGGGAAAGGCGGGGTATGAATCTGAGAACAAAGGACTGGCTTTACCTTTCTTATCCCCAACCTTTCCAACAGTCCACGGCACTTAGTAAGTCCCTGGCACTTAGTAAGTCCCCAATAAGGAATTGTCAAGTGGATGAACAATGGGATACACCCGGTCAACATACGTCAATTCAAATGTCAATTCTAATGGGGCAGATTCTGAAATTAATCTGCCAGAGTCTAAGAGAATTTGGGGGAGCTCTTAGGCCTGGGGCTTGACCGTCATTCCTTTGGCCCTGATGGCTTCTAATCCTGGTGTGTCTTCCATCTCTACTGCCCTAACCCGGAGCAGGAGAATGTTGCTTATTTCTAGAAATAGCCTTCTTTCATGAGCTCTTGAATCTAAGCCTGCTGAGCTTTCATATGTGCAGGATTTCGTTATTTAAGGAATTCCTTTGAAGATAATTTTAAACTTGCATTCCTTCATTCAAGTTTAACATGTATATATTCAGGGGGCCCTTCCCAGAGTCCTGGATTTATTTATGGCTTCAGAGTGTTAGCTGGAGAGCAGAATCCCACCTTCCTAAGTGATTTTTCTTCTTGTACCTCTGGGGAATTTATTTTATGTATTCAAATCTGTCACCTGTGAGGAGGAGTTACCAAGGACGGACCATGAAATGACAAAATAAACAACCCGAGTAAATCACCAGCACATAGGAAGCTCTTGATAATGTTGATTCCTTTCCCCTAAACAGTGAGATGTGGCTTAGGCTTCCCCTGCCTCAGTCCTGCCTGCCTTAGCTCTTCTCAGCCTCTCCTTTGATATTCAGGGTTCTCCTGCTGATTATCCCCTATGAGAGAATTTGGCTGGAGCATAAGTGGTGGATGGCCTCTTATTATATCTCCTTCTCATTATGACATTTTGCTCTGCGATTGGAGTAATTGTGAGTTTTCCATGAAATTTACTTCAAGGGTTTTCTGGGTTTCAAAATAAAAAAACAACCACTGTGAACTGCCTAAACTGATTTATGTGGGTAATTTATGGAGTGCATGTTTTTCTTCCTTTTTTTTTTTCCCTCTTTTTTTTTTTTTGATGATCTGGTGCTTTTGCTGCCTTGTCGCTGGGGTTTTGCATGGGTTGAATTATGAGCTGCAACCGTTTTTCCCATTTAAATGTTGCAGTTGGCTGGTACTTTATCATAGCTCTGTAACTACCTTTCATGATAGGAAGTCTCAGCAGGTTAGAACCTAGGGACTTTTATTTCAACCTCTAATGTTACAATGATGCCGACCTGTAATTAAGGCAGTTTGGGAAGGAAGCTACTTCAACTGAATTGAATTGCAGAAATGAAGGTAAGAGGTGTGGGGGCTGGTGCTAAGTTGGTGGGAAAGAGATACACGCAAGCAGTGATGTAGGAGGAATGTGTGTGTACGTGCATATGTCTCTGTGTGTGTGTATTTCTCTGGATTTCTAACTGAATTGCTAATATGGTGGTAAATGAAGAGCACCTTTTAAAGAACGGTTTAAGTCTGTGGAACATTCTATATGCTGAATCTCCAGGTCTTTTTCTCACTGCCCCTTCCGGTCAACCTCATGAGACACTAACGAAAAATATACCTCAGCTTTCAAAACAGTTAACGAGACTGTCCCCTATTAATTCACAGAACTGGGCTTAGTCTAGTTTATGACGCCACAGATTTTCCCTGCTTTGGAAAGTACTGGTTAAGTATTTTTGTCCTCTGCTTTTCAGAAGTGGAGTCATTGTGTTTTCCTTTTTCAGAGGCACTGTCAGGGCTGCCAGAGAGTGGAATTTCCCACGAGACCAGAATTTCATCCGCCTTCCTTCATGACCTTAGCACTTTCAGCTTTAGAGGACAAACGTGCCCCTCTTTGAGTGTTGAAGGGAAATAGTTAATTCCCAATTAATAATCTGTATACATAAGTAATTGTGTAATAGAAATAAAGTGCACCCACCCCTTTGCCCACCCCCACCCCAAGCCCCTTTCCCCACCTGAGGACAGTAGAGTTGGGGGAGCAGGGTCCCCTTCAGGGGTCACA
Organism: Myrmecophaga tridactyla; assembly: GCA_004026745.1. NCBI lineage: Eukaryota > Metazoa > Chordata > Mammalia > Pilosa > Myrmecophagidae > Myrmecophaga > Myrmecophaga tridactyla. The sequence goes on along the minus strand of PVIY010047628.1, from coordinate 668 downwards.
GCCGGGGCTGGGCAATTCAGGCCTTCCCACCCTCAGGCCCTCGTCCATGGAAGGCTGTGAAACCTACTTTGACTTCTTTCTCCCATCACCACCACTCCTATTTCATCTTCTGTCCTAAGTACTTTAACACGTTATTTCAGTTAATGTCCACTGAAACTACATTCATTAAAAATTCTTATTAGGTAGTTAATCGATGATATCTTAAATCCGATCCATTTAGGAAAAAAAATTGGGGGGAAGATAATCTTCTGGAGAGAAACCTATTATGGGCTTTTATTTTATTTCGTTTTTAAATTATCACACAATAAAATGGACTTTATTCCCCTGTGGTGTGCAGTTCTGTGAATTTGAACTCATGCATGGATTCACGTAACCGCCACTAGGTTAAAGGCACATGGTCCCGTCACCCCATAAAGTCCCCCTCTGCCCATAAGCCCCGCCCGTCACTGACCTGTTTCCCAGCACTATAGTTTTGTCTTTTCGAGACTGTCAGATAAATGGAATGAACCTTTCGGGACTGGCTTCTTTTTAAAAGATTGAAACAAAATATATATCCTTTTGGGGTCCCCTGTATCATTTCATTCCTTACTCCTCCTGCACAAAGCTAGGAATTTGAGTGGCTCCCTAAAGGAGAACCGTGTCGGGACATAGGCGATCCGGACGGAAGG
>PVIY010047627.1:0-11484 GCA_004026745.1 Myrmecophaga tridactyla | reverse complement strand
TGTCTATTTTGGGAGGAACACGGAAATATATAAATGCCTGGGTTGCATTTATGCTGTAGCTGCAAACAGCGGACAGTGAAGAAGATTTTGCCGAAATTTGCAAAGCAGCCAACGAACCGCTTTGGGATCGTGGTCATGCGGCTGGGAAAACCCTTGCTCTCATTTGGCACTATTTTGGAGATCCTTGAAAATGACACCAAAATGTGCCCTGGTTTGACTACGAAGAGGTTAAATCATATTGATATCCATCCAGAATGATTTTTTTTCTTCAAGCACATACTTGGCTTTCGTGGAAAAAAATGGGAGTTGCGGAGGATTCACTGAAAGTCCCAGCCTAAAGCCTCGTGGAGCACTGAAACGGGCTGCCTCGGACATCAGCACTTTTTTTTTTTCGTCGTTATTACGTAAAACCGCTGGAAGCACCTCGGGTGTTCACGTTTTCTTTTCTTTGCTGCAGAAGCGACTTGCTCCCTGGAATTCTGACCTGTCGAGTCCAGTAGCCTGCCAGCGGCTGTGCTGGGGACGCGGGGGCCATCACGCCTGCCACCCGGCCCGGTTAACAGTGAAAAGTGCACACATTTCTGCCTTATCTATGCCTTGTTGTGGTTCTGACGTGAAACCACCTCCTCCCCCCACAGCAGAGAACCGAAATCCAGTTGAATTGTTACAGTGTTTCGGAGCTGAAGCCCTGAACTGCTTCCTTGGCCAAATAACTTTGTTTCTGATTGTAGAAAGGCATTTCAGAAAAAAAGGAAAATCGAGAGAAATTCGAAACGTAAGTCTGTGCCGGGGAGGTTCACGGCGCGGGTTTAACTTTGGAGCTCCCAGCCGGTCTCCTTTCCCACTCCCAGAAGGGAAATACCAGGCTATTCTGCACATTTTCGCTTGAGCTCCATTTTCCAAAGGAAAAGGGGGGCGGGGTATATCTATTTAGGCTTGATAATGTTTTTAAAATCCCTTTCCTTTGAAATGGTAATGGCTGTATCGGTAAAATGCAAATAAAGCAAAAAAAAAAATAGGCACTCTTCCTTTAAAGGCGAATGTACGGTGGTGTATATATATAATTTTAAGCGTCCGCACGCTGCTTCTGATGAAGTCTGTGAGTCGGGCTGTGTCTGAGCTCCCATAGTTTAATGGAAAGATTTATATACCGACTGTATTATTTACTTTGGGAGGGGAGGTGGCAGTATAAGGGTATGCTAATTAGTGGGAGATTTTGGGGGGAAGGGGTGGAATATCAATTTTTATTGCATCACCTGTCAGGAGTGTCCAATCAGCGCTGGCTTTAGGGGAATTAATTGATGAAGGTGTCTCCGGACGAGCTCACTTCACTCTGTCATTTTATTTGTAGCTAAAGCAGCGGCGGGAATAGCAGCTGCATTTCTTTTCTCTTTCTCCCTTCACATTCCATTATCATAGTGCTCCAGTGGAGAAGGAGGGGAGAGAGGGGCCCAGGTACTGATCCGCATCGTGGACTGAGGGCAACACACTGGCAGATCAGACACCGGATGGTTTTTTTTCCCTCTTTTTCAAAAAAACGAACACCAAAAAAAAAGCAAGGCTCGAGTCAGTGTAATTTCATGGTTTTTTTCTCCCTACCCCCACAAATTTCGCCTAGAGTTCGGCACTCCCTTCTCCGGGAATAACAGTCTTTGTTATTTTATTAGCAGGATGCCTTGAGACACACGCAGCATCTGGCGGAGGATTAACATACATACATGTGTATGTCTGCGTCACGTATATATTTGCTGCAAATGGTGGGGATCATTTAGTGCCCGAGATGGGAGACCTGAAGTCAGGTTTTGAAGAGGTGGATGGCGTGAGGCTCGGCTACCTCATCATTAAGGGGAAGCAAATGTTTGCCCTCTCCCAAGTCTTCACGGATCTGCTGAAAAACATCCCGAGGACGACTGTGCACAAGCGCATGGATCATCTCAAAGTGCAGAAGCATCACTGCGACCTGGAGGAGTTGCGGAAACTCAAGGCGATCAACAGCATCGCCTTCCACGCCGCCAAATGCACGCTCATCTCCCGGGAAGACGTGGAGGCGCTCTACACCTCCTGCAAGACCGAGCGCGTGCTGCGCACCAAGCGCCGCCGGGCCGCCCGGGCCCCGGCCAGCCCCGCCGCCCCGCCACCGCCGCCCGCGCCCCCCGCGCCCCCCGCCGCCGCCGCCCGCCCGGGCCCGGGCCGGGACCCGCGGCAACTTTGGCGCGGCCTGAGCGGGGCGGCGCGGGCGCTGCCAATCAGCGCGCAGTCCCCGCGCCCCGCCGCCGCCGCGCGCCTCCCGCCGCCGTTCTGCAAGCTCCCCGGCGCACCCGCCCCCGGCCCGGCGCGCTCGCCGGGCAAGGCCCCGCTCCGCTACGACGCCGCCCCGCTGCAGGCCAGCTACGTCGCCTTCCACTCGGACCCCGCGTACTGGCGCAGCCTGCTGGGCGGCAAGCACCCGGCCTCTGCCGCCGCCGCCGCTGCCGCCGCCGCCGCCGCCGCCGCCGCTGCCGCCGCCGCCGCCGCCGCCGCCGCCTACTACCAGGCTTCGGCGGCCGGGCCCCCGCCCAAGGCGGCGGCGGGGGGCGCGGGCGGCCTGGGCCCCCGGGGCCGGCGCCGGCGCGGGCCCGCCAAGGACGGTCCGCTCGCGCCCCACGCCGCGCGCCGTCTGCTGCTGCTGCCCCGGGCCTACCGAGCCAAGGCGGCGGCGGCGGCGGCGGCGGCTGCGGCGGCGGCGGCCGGGGCCACGTGCCTGGAGCGGTTCCACTTGGTGGGCGGCTTCTGCACGCCCCCCCAGCACCAGCACCACCACCACCACCACCACCATCACCACCACCACCACCACCACCACCGGGCCCGGCCGCCGCCCCCGCCCGCCCGCCGGCCGCAACGCCAGCCCGGCGGCTGCCCCGAGAGCTGCAGCAGCGACTCCGAGTCCAGCTCCTACTCGGACCATGCCGCCAACGACTCGGACTGTGGTTCCAGCGTGTCCAGCTCCAGCAACTCTGCGTCCTCGGAGGAAGAGGAAGAGGAGGAGGAGGGCGAGGAGGAGGAGGAAGAGGAGGAGGAGGAGGAGGAGGGGGGCAGCGGGGCCTCGGACTCCAGCGAAGTCAGCTCGGAGGAGGAGGACTCGTCCTCGGAGTCGGTGTCCAGCTCGGGCTCCAGCCAAGCGTCGCTGCAGAGCATCCGCTTCAGGCGCACCGGCTTCTGCCAGCCCCCCAGCGTGCAGGCGCAGGCCAGCTTCTTGTACCACCTGGCCTCGGCCGCTGCGGCCACCAGGCCCGCCGCCTGCGACGACGCCGGCCGCCTGCCCGACCTCAAGGGTGGCGGCGTCAAAGCCGAGTCGCCCGGGGAGTGGAGTCTGCAGAGCTGGGCCGCTCGAGCGGCTCCCGGGTACTGCCCGGCCGGCCTGGGCGGGTGTTTCGCCGAGCTAAGGAGCGATCGGGGAGCGGAGCTCGCCTTCCCACACTCGGAAATTCCCAGCACTACGAAGAGGACTGCCCTGGCCCGGAGCTGCCCGGCCGAGGGGCCCTCTCCACCTAGCCCAAAGACAAACAATGCATTTCCACAACAAAGAGTGCTCCGAGAGGCTAGGAAATGCCTGCCAGCAAGTCCCCTCTCTCTCCGTGCCGATCACTCCAGCCTGACTGCCAGGTGCCTGAAGAGTGACTCTTCTGGAGCAGCAGCAAATTCGGAGAAAGATTCCAAAATTCCTCGTGGGGCTGAATTTGCCGCGGATCTGCCCTCCTCGCACACGAGTCCTGGGGCGGCTGCAGCGGCCCCCAAAGCCGAGAATCCGGGCCCGGACCCAGGCCATGAGACGCTGCCGTTTCTGCACAATATTAAAATCAAAGTGGAAGACAGCAGCGCTAATGAAGACTATGAACCTGACCTTATCGCGAATAAGCTGAAGTGCGAGTGCAATGATGCGAAGGGAAACCTGTACGGCGTGCCGGAGAGTAAGGAGGAGGACGCCTTGCTGGCCACGGCCAAGGAAGGGTTCGCGTGCGCTGAGAAAGAAACTCCTTCCTTAAGCCCCCTGGCGCGCTGTCAGGGCCTTCCGTGCACTTTAGGTCCTCCAAAACCTGAGGACGGGGAATATAAATTTGGTGCCAGGGTAAGGAAAAACTACCGGACGCTGGTCCTGGGAAAGCGGGCTGTCCTGCAGACACCTCCAGTCAAACCAAATCTGAAATCAGCTAGAAGCCCTCGTCCCACAGGTAAAACCGAGTCACATGAAGGAACACTGGATGATTTTACAGTTATAAACAGACGCAAAAAGGTAGCCAGCAGTGTAGCATCGGCGGTGAAAAGGCCGTTTAATTTCATGGCAAATTTTCCCTGTCCACCATCACTCATTATTGGGAAGAATGGGGATTTGTGGCCAGCGTATTCCTTAAACACCACCAAGGGGTCCCAGCCTCCTCACAAGGCCCACCCTATCTGGAAATGGCAGCTGGGCGGTTCTGCAATACCTCTTCCACCTAGTCACAAATTCAGGAAATTCAATTCATAAAAATGTTTTGGAAGATATTTTCTGGAACTACAATACGTTCCTTTTGTTGTACACTGCACAGGATGGTTTGTACAAGTCCATTAATGTGTTACACCCATTTTGGAGTCCTGGTTTGTCACATTTTGAAGACAGAAATCGGATTACTTTTTTTTCTTCCCCATTACAGTTTTTTTTTTTTTTTTTTTTTGGTGGAGTAGGGTGGGGGCGGGGTGGGAGACGGCTTGGTTTACATTCCACAGACTACTTCAGGCTAAAGACTCAAGTAAAACTCAGTTATGACGGTAGAGCTGGAACACTTTACTGTTTTGATGCTAATAATGCACCGGGTACCTCAATTCAACTGCTACAAATAAATGTCAAAAGGTTGAATAATAAATATTACAATGAGCCATTAAGTTTATGCACTAGATTGCAGACCTGAAAGTGTAACTTTTAAATCAGTGAAAGTTTGTTAAGTTACATGGTTACACGGTGAGGTGGCAAGAAGTTTCCATGAGCCCAAAATCTTCTTTTCTTGAGCTCTTACTTATGGGGTATCTTTTTCTTTTTACTCCCCTCATCCCCTTTCCAAGAGTAGTTGCACTTAAACTTTTTTTTTCTTTTTTCTGAGTGGAAAGATTGGGGTGTGAATCCTGCTTGAATGCTGGTAAAAGCTGCCTCATATATTTTGAGTTAAATAAGTATGGATTCTTTCTTTCTTTTTTTTATTTTTTTGGTAACGGGTGTGATTTTACTTTTTCAGCCACTCCTTGCAATTGGACAAGTCCTTTTTGGGTTCACACCCAGAGGTTTTTAATAAGGTGACTCTTACTATTTTCCTGCTTAACTTGAGATCTGAACCTGACTCCTCAAACTTGCAAAATAATTGAATGTTTCTCCTCATAGCAAGATGCTTTATGGTCTAACTCTTCGTAGTAGCAAAGCAGCAAATACAACCAAGGAAAATAAGAGGAGAGGTCAGACTGGTAAGACTACCCTAACTGAACAAAAAGAGCGGTTATTTCAGGGCTTTTTGGTATCAGAACTCAGGCATTTGGATTTTATTACCTTTTACTTTTTTTGCATCTCTAAACTTCTGTTTTCAGACCATCCTGTGTATACAGCAGGAAAGTTTCTACTGCAAGTGACAATCAGAGGTGACTATCTATATTTGCACTTAAAATCGAAGTAGTTCAACATGCAGATGGCTAGGTCTAGCCCGAGGTAGGGCCCATGCTGGTGTACTATGTTGTGATGATGGAAGCAGTAAATCAAAATTATGGAAATTTGCACTGTTGAAAAGCATGCTTTAGCTTTATTTTCAATTAAAAACACTGTTTAAAATTCCTGGTTCCACACATTCCTACTTCTTCCAGATTGAAAAACGGTTAACAGGAATGAATGGTTTTGTTGACATTTTCACTTGCAATGTTTTTGCCTGAAAGAACTGCATTTATGGGGTGTAGTGTTTTGTTGTAATACTATGTGATGAGGCCAGTCAGGTTCTGTGCAAAACACTGGTGGATTTCTTCATAAACATCAACAACAAAACTTTTCAAACTTGTTACAAATCAAGTGCAAAAATGTTTCAGGTGTAAGAATATGAAGCAGAGATCTGTTGTTATTTAATGAAAGTTGAATCGAATAATTGTTGGTCCACTCCCTCAGTCTGACAAATTATGTATCTCAGATTCTGGCCATTTCAAATCTGAGAAGTTGCATTTCTAGATCATAAATCACAAAACAAAACGAAACACCAATGAAATGTTTACTGTGTGAATTTAAGTCACTATTTCTCATGGAAATTCAGTGTGGTTTTTTTCCCCCCTTAACCTTTTAATTCCTACTCCCTTTGGAACTTTCCTTTTGTCTATAAATGTTTCAGATAGAGCTGGATGTTCTCAGGCTAATTGCAATATACGCTCTGTGGTTTTCCTTTCATTGTAAAGGACAGAGGCTGAGAATACCTGCATCCAAAAACATGGGATGGAGTAAATGGATGCCTTGAACTGCCTGCCTTCCTTTCCTCCTTGAAAGTTGCCAAATGTGGGTTCCTTGGATCCTTTCTCATAGGAATGGTAATTATGGTCCAAGCAAAACTTGGGGGATGTTGTCACTGAATTCATGTTTGTACATACTTCCAAAGACCAGTACATGATGCAGTTAAGACCCAAGAAAGCTGAACAGTTGGCTTCTCAATTCTTTCCTCTTTGGGAGGCACTACAGAATTAGGATGCAGTGAGTTGTCCTGCAAAAAGCGTGTCTGTAAAAAGTGTGACATCCACATACTGGAAGTCTGTAAAATTCCTAATCTTTAATTACTGCTAAATCAAGAAAGGTCAAAGTATGGTGGCTACTGCATTTAGACAAAGGCTTTTCCTTTTGGTTATGGAATCATCGTTCCTAAATTATAAATTGAGAATATTATTGAAATCTACAGATCTTGGATGTGGGAGGACCACGAGATGGAATAAACACAATTTAAAACAAATTAACCCTATGGAATTTCTGACATAAAATATGGACCTTCAGCTTTGACACTTGGTCTCCAGCCCTTAGAGAATCAATAGTTTCTAGTTTATAGGAGCTGGAGAACGAGCAGCATGGGGACCTAGCATTCCAGAGTGATACCATCAAAAAAGAAAGAAATTAAAAAGTCAACCCAAATTTCAGCCCTACAGTACTAGGACAAGCCAGCCAACCACAGCAAAACCTGAGTTGGGGCTTCTGTTGGGAAAGTACCACATAGTATGCAGGAACTGGCAAATACAAGGTATTCTTTCAATTCTTGGTAGCCCCCTTAGCTGCTTTCCCTTTCTGCTGTGGGAATTATTCTCAGTACAGTTTATTTGGGTTGCTTTATGATTAATGACAATATCTACATTTTCTAAGCTGCTATAAATGTCCCATTTGTTCAAAAAGCTAAGCCTTACTGAGGGAAAGACAAAGGTTACCTCCATTGCTAGATTGCATTTTACGCTTATATTTTTCAGGGAACAGACTTTAAAGGGGAAAAAGCCCGTGCCATTGGGCTTCAGGTTCACAGACTCCTGCATCTACAGCCCAACATTCACAAATGAGGAAAATGCAGGAAGGGGCTCCTTCTCTGAATTTTGGGGAAAACAAACATATTCTTGGTCTCCTATAAAAGTAATTTCCTGATAAGGCTGTGAGATGAATATTTAATTTTTTTAAAAAGAGATGTGTGTACTCTGTCTTCCCCATTTGGGTTGTCTGCCTTTATAGAAAATGCAGCTTGCTCTTTTTCAATTATTTGCTTTTAAAAGTGGGTGTTCTTTTCTACTGGCTTACTTGATTACAGTGGAGTAATCTCAGTAATGGTTGTTTATTTTAAAATCAACAAGGAGCCTCCACTAAACAGCAATAACACAAAGTAGATGGGCTGGTGTGTGGATTTTTATCTTATCCTTGTCTGGGTGACTTTCAGTGGCCTAGAAATCCCTCAAAGTTCTCATCCACAAGAATTGGAAGTTTCTGCAGCTATGAGAACGATAGTTTTGTTTGCATGCAGGAAGAGATGCAGAAACTAATTCCTCAAAAGCATTTATTTTCTTTCAAAGAAAACAAAACCCTCCATGGTAAAATATATATTTATATATTTAATAAAACATTAGCATCTACAAAAGACAGAAAATGTGGTGAGTTTTGCTTCACCTTGAATATAATTTCCTGCTGAAAAGGAGGTGAAAAAAGTTCCCAGAGCCAAGAAGGCATTCCCTCCAAACTAGGGGGAAAAAAAAGTAAAAGTTCCCCATCAACCAAGCTCAGGAAATTGGCAAGAAGGAACAGGGCCTCCACCTTAGGGTCCGCGGGCTAGCCCCAGCCGCCCAGGATTTCCCCCTTCCCAGTAAGGAAGAACTATTTTTAATGCTAGCTTTGGTTTTGGTTTGCTCCCTAGGCCAAAGGGCATTTTGCAAACTCTCCTAGGGGGTGGGAATGGGGACTTAGGGCCGATCCAGGAGTGGGGGAGGGCTGCATTTTACCTGTTTGGCAGGCCTTCTTGTGCTTAAAAAAAAGAAAAGCCAAAGAGGTGCGGGTGGGGGTGGGGTGGGGGTGGGGGGCAGCTATCATTCTTTGCCCTGCCCTAGGCCCCCACTCCCCTCTCTCTCCTTTTCAAACTGCGGCGGCCTCACAAGCTCCTACTTTAAAAGGCCTGAGATGTTTTGCATGAAGCCCTCACAATAGGGGTTGAGGGAATTGACAGTTTCAAAAACAAGGCGTTCAGTCCTTTCCAGCTGCCGGGCCGGCTCTCTCCGCCGGGCCCCGGTCCTCTCTGCTGGTGGCGTTCCCGGGGGCGCAGCCTCCCGCTCCGGCCGCCCCACCCCGCCCCCGGGCCGTGTTTGTAAACAGGGTCAACGGCCCGGGCTGCGACCTGGGGCAGGCCGGGCACCGCCGAGCAGGCCGGGGCGGCGGGCCAAGGGCCGGCCCGGGACCGGGGGGCTGCGGGTCAGCCTCCCCTTGCGCCCCCCTCGGCCGCCGATCCCGGACCGCGCTGACCTCCGGCCAGGGCCCTCCACCACAAAGATGGTTAGGGGCCGCCATTTTGCCCGGTGCCAAGCGCACTCCTTTGTGCCTCTTTTCCCGCCAGTCGCGCTCCCCTGTGGGTGACGGACGACCCCTCGGCGGCCTCCCTCGCCTGCCGGTCGTCCTCGCCCGGCGCCCCCGTGCGCCCCCAGGTCCGGGCTCAGCCCCGCGCTCGCCCAGGCCGTCTCGGCCCCTTTCTCGCCCTCCCGCCCGGGCCTCAGCCGCTCTCTGCCCCAGGCCACGGGCCCAGCCTTCCGCAGGGCCGGCTGCGGCCTTCACGGCCTCCACGCTGCGCGTGAACACGCGTGGCCCCAAGCGCCCTGCGGAGTGCCCGAAACCGGAGGCGGCGAGGACGCGGGACCCGGCGTCCGGGCGTCTCCCCGAGCGCGTCCAGGCCGGGGCGGTGCGCCCCTCGGGGCCTCTGGGGCCTCTGGAAGTGGCCTGGTGGCCCGGAGAGGCGGCCGGACGTGGAGAGGCCCGCCGAGCCGGCCCTGCAGGCCGGGGGAGCGAGGTGCGCCGGGGATGGGTCGCAGGGAAGTGCAAGCGGCTGGTTTTCCCGGGCGCTTCAAACGCAGCCCGAGTGGTAAAGTGTGTGAAATTACGCACTGGCCTCTTAAAGAGTGCCTAATTTATAGTAAATAGCGAGGTCTTTGTAAATGGCTTTATTATGTTGTTTCTTGTTAATTGTTGAGAAAATCCCCATTGTTGAGTGTGAAAGGCTTTATGAGCTGACCTGGGCCTCGGCGCACTCGGAGGGCGGGGAATGGCCGCCCGGCCCGCCAGGCCCAGCCCGGAGCGGCGCCGGCCCACAGGCCCCGGGGACCTCGGCCGGCGTCGCGGGGCCAGGGAGGCGGCGAGGGTTTCCCGCACTGCGTGGAGCGGAAGGCTGCGTTCCACCCGCGGGCCCCGAGGGCCGCGCGCGGCACCGGGAGGCGGCTCCTCTCTCGGCCCCCGGCCGCGCCGCCGCCGGCTCGGTTTCGGGGCTTTGTCTCCGGCTCGCGGCCGCGTGGGGCGCCGGCTCATCGGGCCTGCGGGCCCCGAAAACGCCGGGCCGGAGACCGGAGGGGTCGACCGGCAGAGCGGACTCCGAGGGAAAGGCCCAGACCCTTGCCTGCGCCTCCTGGTCTTTTGTTTAAAGCTTTTCATCTCTTTCTCCTTCTAGCCCTCTCTCACGCGCGCGCACACATACACACACACACACACACACACACACACTCCATTAGAAACCTGAAATGGGCTCTCGGAAGCTAGGAGAAATTAGATGAAAGGGTCTTGTTCTTGTTTTTGTTTTTTAACAAATAATTTCTCCTTCAGTGAAAGGGACAATATTCCTATCTCCTTTTCCCATCTCCTCCATTCCTCTTTCCAGCCAGGGCAGGGAGGGGGTGGGTGAAGCCAGGTGGGCCTGGGTCCATCTGGTGGGCTTTGAGGCCCCAGAGGCCGGGCGGGAAGCGCCTCCCTGGGCCGGGCCCCGCGGCTTCACCAGGGACTTAGGCCGCGCCGGGTCGGGGGGAAAAGCAGCAGCCTCGGAGCCCTGGAAGCAGCTAGAGAGAAGAGTATCTCCAGTGGGGGAAGAAGTCCCGCGTTAGGTGGACTGTGTGTGAGGGGGAGGGGGGACCTGGACACCCAGCCAATGCAAATCAGAAGGAAATGTTCATTCCAGTCAGAAAAACCTATATTCAGCTATCATGCTTCCCTTCGAAGAAGGCCCTCTGCGTGCGCACTCTCGCTCTCTCACCAAATTAGCTATTACGTGAAATCCCTCTGGGGTTAAAGCACTTGTTTCGCGGATTCGCGTACAACCCATATTAACCATGCACTTTCTGCTATTCCTCCTGCGACTAGCCCTGCCTCTTCCTTCTTTGCGGAGAGTGTGATGCATTTTATTTTAGCCCAATCGATGCGTGCAAATACTGGGATAACGCAACCCACACTTCTGCGATGGAGGCTGTTTTCAAAATTGAGTTTCGGGATCAATACTAAGTCGAAATGCTCCAAATTGCATGAATTCACCAAATTCAAACCGTGGCTCCCAAGCCCCTTTCCTGACCTGGGAAGCACTGGCAGGTGATAACGCTTGCACCGTTCCTGCCTCTCAAAACAGGATGTTTTCATCACGGGTATTTTGGTTTTCCCTAAAGGCCACTCCGGTTTGCTTGGAAAAACACGACCCCCAAATATGTGTAGTTAAACCCCTGTGGATGGCTTCCACTCAGCTCTGCTCTCACACTTGCATTTCTGGCTGCCATTCCTCCTGCTTTATTTTTCCAGGACCCAATAGCAGCACTGGGAAGTGCCATGGTAGGTGCTGGGGAAAGCTGCAGAATTGAGTGGATGCCCTACTGGTCGGGGCGCAGCCCTCTCCTGGGCCATTGCCTGGCTCCAGGATTTTCTTTCCCCAGAGCTGAGCGGCTTGGGTGGTAGCCCAGGGAGCTCTCTATTCTTCTGCAGCCGAG
>PVIY010047626.1:0-17727 GCA_004026745.1 Myrmecophaga tridactyla | reverse complement strand
GGACGTCATAAGAGGATGATATCGTGGTTTTAAATTATGTCCACACATTCTTTGATATCCTTCCCCTTCAAAAGGTGGAAACCTAGTCCTCTTCCTTAAGTGTGGGCTGTGACTCATTTTTATCCAATAGAACACACTAGAAGTGACAGTGTAAGGCATCTAATATTCAGATAAAGGCACTGTGGGTCCCTCCTTATTCTTTCTATTGAATGGATTGCTGCTATGTTTTGAGGGCAAGTAGTCCTATGGCAGGTGCAAGTTGTAAGAAACTGAGAACTGCTACCACCGCCATGAGAGTACACCATCTTGGAAGTTACTTCTCTGAACCCAGGCAAGCCTCATATAATGCAGCCCAACCACTTGACTGCAACCTCCAAGAAACCTGGATCCAGAACACCCACATGAACCATGCCTGGATTCTGGGGGTTCAGAAACTGTGAGATAATAAATGTTTAATGTTTTAAGCTATTAAGATTTTGGATAGTCTTGTACAGTTATCCCTTCCACATTGCAACTTTCACCATCACAGTTTTGATATATCATATGTGTGGATAGGAAATTAAACGGGAATTTGGGGGAAGTTTTGTAGAAGCTGCTGTGGTTCACCACCATTGTGGTATTAATGAATCAACCATAAGGCATATCAAGAAAGAAGAGAAGGAAATCCACGAAGCGAAGCCATTGCAGCAGCTACACTAACAACTGCAAAGTATTTGTATAAACACGAGATGCACGTTTACCTCCCATAGAAAGTGCAACATTCTTTTAGGTACAGGATTTTTGTTACGAAAAAGGCATTCTGGTAGAATCTGGCATCTTAAGAGAAAAGGCTAAGTCCTTATATGATTTCCAAAAGGAAAATGAAGGTGAAGAGTTTACCCCTACAGATTTTAAGGTTTGAAGATTAAAGAAAGAAAAATGGTTTAGCTTACTGTGCTGGTTTGAATTTGCTATGTACCCCAGAAAAGCCTATGCACGTTTAATCCCATCTGGTGGGGGCAGAGCTGTTGCTGGGTAGAACCTTTTGATTAGGTTGTTTCCATAGAAATGTGACCCTACCCAGTCAAGGTGTGGGTCTTGATCTGTTTACTGGAGTCCTTTAGAGGAGAGACATTTTGAAGAGAGCTGAGAGTAGCTAAGAGAAAAATAAAATGCCCACAGAGACATTTTTGGAAAGAAGGACCAGAAGATTTCACTATTGGCTTTCCCATGTGACAGAAGAATCCCAGATGCCAGCAGCCTTTCCTCTGCGAAATTATTCTTTGTTGGTGTCTTAATTTAGACATTTTCACAGCCTTAGAATTGTTACTTGTAACTTAATAAATTGCCATTGAAAAAGCCAACCATTTCTGGTATATTGTGTTCTGACAGCTTTAGCAAAACGAAACACTTATGCAATGTAAAAGTAAAGGGAGAGGCAGCATCTGCCAATGAAGAGGCACCTACAGAATTTCCTGAAAAGCTGAAGAAACTGATTGAAGTCTTCTCTGGGATGAAAGGAAGGCCAAAAATTTTACACCATGTGGTAGTTAGGTTCAGGTGTCAACTTGGCCAGGTAAAGGTGACTAGATCTATTGCTGTGGACATGAGCCAATGGCATGTGAACCGCATCTGTTGCTGATTACATCTGCAGTCGGCTAGGAGGCATGCCTGCTGCAGTGAATGATGTTTGATTTAATTGGGCGGTGCTTAAATGGAGAGCTCAACATAGCACAGCCCAAGCAGCTCAGAATACCTCATCTCAGCACTCGCAGCTCAGCCCAGGCCTTTGGAGATGCAGAAAGAAATCACCCCGGGCAAAGTTCTTGGAACCCAGAGGCCTGAAGAGAAGGCCAGCAGAGATCACCCTGTGCCTTCCTGCGTAAGAAGGAACCTCAGTTGAAAGTTAGCTGCCTTTCCTCTTAAGAACCATATGTTAACTAAATAAATCCCCTTTTATTGAAAGCCAATCCATCTCTGGTGTGTTGCATTCTGGCAGCTAGCAAACTAGAACACACTGATTGTACAGATTGTTGGGCCTCTGCACTCCTCATCCCTGTGATGTGGAAGGGATAACTGTATACAGAAAATTAATTATTAATGTATGCAATCAACAAGTATTTTCTGTCATTGTTTAAGACATTATCCTGGAGATTACAACATGAATTCTTTCTTAACTCATTAAAGTCTAATTGAAATTGTGGCCATTACTCTTCTCAGATGATAAAAGGACTATAAAACATTTTAATTCTCTTTACCTCCTTTGTCTTTTTTTTGCCATTTTTGCTATGTATTTTCATTCTACATATTTCTGACTCTCATAAGATATTATTATTATTGTTGTTGCTGTTATTGGATTTTTGTAGATTTATGCCATTATTTTATTAGATTTATCTTGGTGGAGTTTTCTCCCCTTCTATCTAGTTTTTCTGAAATCACCTTTCTTTCACCTTTGTTCTTGAAGTATATTGATGACAACTACAGATTCAAAGTTAGTAAGTATTTTTTTTTTTTACCATGTTGGAGAAAACATTTAATTGTCTTTTGATTTCCTTTTTTGTATTTAGGTTGATAATTCCATGATTTTAGCTCCTTGCCAAAGTAATAACCTTGTTTGTGGGTACCCCCACCCCAGTTTCTCACTTTGAGCTTGGTTTTAAATTATTTTACTATAATATACCTGAGAATAGTTTATTTTACATTCATCCAACTTTAGGTTATCTTCTTGAATTTTTGGTGTTCTGCTTCTTGAGTTTCAGCCATTTTCTCTTCAAATATTACTTTTGCCTCACACTTTTCTCCCCTTCTTCATCCTGATATTTTAGATGACCTATCTTCTAGTTTACTAATTGTCTTTTCAGCTGTCTTTTATTCAGTATTAAACTTATCCATTTGTTCTGAACTTCAATTACAATATTTTGTCCTAAGTCAAAAATTTCTATTCTTTTCTTCCTAGTGTGCCTTTGATTAATTTTTCTGTAAGCAAATTCATCATTCATAGGGTTAGTATTATTTCTATTTTGTACCAAGCAAACTTATTGACACTAGGTAAAAAAGATATTCACCTTTATTTTTTGTTTAAAGTGTTAATTTTTTGTTTTTAACATTTAATTCTCTAATTTTTCTGAAACATATTTTTATGTAATGTGAAATAGGGGACATATTTCATTTCTTTCTTACACAGATAACTATGCTTTACTTCCATTTATTAACTTTTCTTCCTTTACTCTTTAATCTGGCATATTGATTTTATTATATATCAAAATTTCATTTATGCAGGCATATGTTTCTGGGCTCCCTTTTCCATTTCATTGATCATTGATATACATCATTTCAGAAAAACACTGTATCAATTATTATGGACACATAAATCCAGATATTTTACAGGTATAATCCCCACTCTTTATTTTCTCCTTCAGATGACTTTTTCCTACTCTTGCTCCTTTAAATAATCACATAAATCTTAATTTTTTTTATAATAATAGAACAATTTGGAGAAAACGTCAGCCTTCAGCCTTTATAATATTAAACGCTCCTTTCCATGCCTTACAATGCTTTTCAAAAATGTTTTGCAATCTATGTCGG
This sequence comes from Myrmecophaga tridactyla, assembly GCA_004026745.1. NCBI lineage: Eukaryota > Metazoa > Chordata > Mammalia > Pilosa > Myrmecophagidae > Myrmecophaga > Myrmecophaga tridactyla. Next base: position 14,163 of record PVIY010047626.1, on the reverse strand, counting down.
GATGTAATTTTATTATTTATATAATAAATATAAAATAAAAACATTTTCTTCTTATTATAAAATAAATATCTGGGAGGTTCAAGGTTCAGTGGTAGAATTCTCCCCTGCCATGTGTGAGACCCAGGTTCAATTTCCGGTCCATGCACTTCCCCAAACAAACAAACAAGCAAACAAAGAAAAAACAAACAAAAAATTCAACAAATGGTGCTGCAACAACAGGATGCTCACATGGAAAAAGAATGAAACATGACCCCTGCCATACAGCATACAATATAATATATATATGTCTGATATAAAAGTAAATATACATCTGATGTTTCTTTATTCTCTTTTGAACAATTATAGTTATACATCTCACACATTTTCTTAATATATGTCTGGCACCTCCTATTTCACAAAGATATTGGTTGCTCTGAAAACTGTATAAAGGCAGACTAAACTATACATTATTTATCTTATTCCATGAGTTCATAGAGCAGAATAGGCCTCTAAAAAGAAAAAAATTTTGTTACTGTTGTTTTGTTTGTTTGTTTTTTAACCCACCAAGTAATTCCTTAATTCAGGACTTTTAGCATCGAGGGGAGAAATAACATTGGTTGGAAGTTATCCTTAATTTTTAATCCTTTGGCCTGGATGCAGAGGGTTGGATGGCTGCTTTCAAAAGGCTATTAGATTTCTACGCGTTTCTTCCCCACAGGTCTTCACAAAAGCAAAGCTTTGCACTACCCTGTTTTTACCCCCAAGAACATGAGAATGTTTTACCCCCAAGAACTGTGCAGAAATGTTCATAGAACGGGAAGATGGCTGTCAAAAAAATTTTGGCTTGCATTAATTATTACTAATGTAGTAGATAGTTTTTGTGTGTATCCGCCACAGTTTTGGACCCCTTTGCTTTTTCTGTTTTTAAAGATTAGAAAATTATTTATAACTTCCTCGTTTTATAAAGGATTTAATGTAAGGTTACAAGTTAGCATGGATTTGGTTGTTATAGGGCTAAATACCAAGGAAATAGAAATATTTTTAGGTCAAAATGATAGCTTTCTAATCAAAAATTAGTTTTATTATTTAGGGCACAGATAATTTTCTACAGTATTCTTAACAATTATTGGGATGTTTGATTTTTCAATTTCTGTTTTCCTCTGAACTTCTGATAGACACACCTCCCCATACTTAGGTATTATCTTCATGCGTCTTATTAATATGCAAATATTTATCAATAAACTTAAATAAACTTAAATAAAGCATCTTCTATGCTTTTTAATACTTGTATTTTAGCTAATGTGAAACTGTCTGTTGGTAAACTTTGCCAACTTATTTATCCATGTTTAAAAAAAATTTAGCACAGTTTTAGATTTACATTTTTTAATTAGAAAAGTTCTAGGTTTACAGAAAAGCCTTGCAGAAAATATTAATTTGTTTTTAACAAAATGCTTTACACTGTTTTCTACCAAAGTATAACAAAGTAGTTCCTTTTTACCCATTTTTAAAAATATGAATGTAGTGTTTTTGCTCTTCTCCTTCTCTACTTTCTTCTTAATTAAATTTAGTCTCTAGTGGGTGGCAGAACACAATTTTCTGAAATTTAAATGCTATTTGTGCAGAGTGCAGTGGGAGCATCAAGGAAGGAGTGTAATTCTTCCAGAAAGCATTAAAACATCTTCCAAGAAGTTAATAATTTGAAGGACAAGTAAAATACTTACCTAAAGGATGGGCCAAGGACAGGAAAAGCAGCATCCCAGGAACAAAGGACAGTAAACACACAAAGGCACTGAAAAACAGGACAAGATCCAATTTGCGATGATGTTGTACCTTTTTGCTTGTTTTTATTTTATTTTGTTTTTTAATTATCCACTTTTTCTATGTCGAGTTATATATTTTAACCCATGTAACTGGTGATTTGGTGAAACAATGTATTTAGCAAATGATACATTCTTGAATTATATGTTTACTGAAAACATTCCCTCTTCGCCCTTATAAATTACAAACAACTTCACAGGGCATATGACTTTGGAAAATGTCCTCAAAATTCTCAGTTGTGACCCATTTTTTTTGGTTATTTGCTCCTTCCTTTAGCACTTTTTAAAATGTGCCACGTAATGATATCTTTACATTGCTTTTATGTGACTATCCTAGACAGTATTACATTCTATGTTTGCTTTTGTATGTGTTGTGTTTTTGTTTTATGCTTCATTTTGTGGCTGAAACTTGCTTTCCTTATGTATAAAACAATTTTCTTTTATCTTGCTTTTGATCATTTTTGTATTTTAAATATTCCTTCTCTTTACTTGAACATTACTAGTTACAGATTGTTTCCAGGTGAACTTGTTTCTGCTACTGTATTTCTTATTATTTTTGATCCAATTCATTTCCTGTGGATTCTAGTGAGGAGTCCAGTTCTGGACCAAAAACCTATGAACCTTCAGACCTTATCACAGGCAGTCACAAAGGCTCCACCTGGTGGGCTTCATGGAGGAAAGCTGCCCTCCCAGCACCACGCTTGGCACACAGCCAAGCTTGTTTCTGAAGGGAGTTGCAGTTACAGACTCAGACGCAGGAAGCTGGCCCTTCTCTTTGGCATACCTATATTCTTAGCCTGAGACCTTGGCCACGGGCTTCTATTGAGAGCTCCTTATCAGCCAGATGGAGAAGAAACATGAAGACACCTTTCTCCACACTGATCCGTACTTAATACTGATCGAGTGCCACTTCTAGTCTTACCCTTTTCTCTACCCCCTGCCTTTGGGTAAACAAAATGCCAGGGGTCTTTTGTTTGGGGCTCCCTCAGCAGTGAGACGATTTCCCAAGTGTGTGCTGATTCATCTGACCTTACCAGTGGTACCATTCTGTGAGGGGAAAAATGTAACAGAAAGGGAGACAGTGCTTTCCCTGGGCAAGCTTCTTGTTTATACTATTCCAGCAAGTGATTAAGGGCTTGACTCACTTTCATTATGGCTCATTGTCTGCATCAGCTACTTTCAACACCTGGCAGCTCAGTTTACTCAGGTAAGCTCGGCTTTTGATATCTAGAAGCTTTTAAATTTTTTTATTTCACATTAGTAACTCAATTGCCTTCACTGTCTGCTATTTAATCCATACATTGCAGATTTTATGCCAACTGCAATTATGCCTTTGTTGCATTACCTCCTTATCTCTGACATTTGCCTTCCCATGGTAGCCTTATGTTTAATAAAGGCAACTGCCTTCTTGAAGATTTTACAATACAGAGAGATTTAAAATACATGCAGCTGTGTTTCTAAAATAGTCTCCAACTTTCTGGTTACCCAGTTTGGTTTTAGTGGAACTCAGAATTCTGTTTGCATTTAAGTTTACCCACTTGATATGGCCCTCAAGAATGGGACCTATATTTAAACCTGTTGAGGGTTTCAGGTGTTGTAATATTCCAGCCACTCCACCAATAATGTTCTAGCATAAGATTACCTTTAAAAGTATAGTCTCCAATCACTACTTAAGAAAAAAAAAATCCAGAGATTGATATTGAAATACTGATAAACTAGCTGTAGGTGACATTTTCCACTATTCCCAAGTCTTATCATTTTTTTCTTCATGCCATTAGAATTTGAGACTCCTCGCGCTTTTTTATTGTATTGCTGCTAATGCTATTTCTTCTTCTTTAAATTCTAACTAAAAATCCATAGAATTCAAAAAACAATTCTTGATGCTTTGATGAGATACTCTCTTTCCTTATTGCAGTGCTCCTTATTATAAGTGTATGCTTATTTTAACTCCCGTAACTTCTATTTTAATGAGAGCAAGTTTAACTCAGTAGCTACCATATTTTTGCAGAACAGTAAACACTGATGGGAACATAATAGATACTAAAAGAAATACTTACTGAACAAGAGGATGACTGCATTTCCGCCATAAAATGTTAGTCTGTGCCTAGGCTGAGCTTCTGGGTCTGAAAGCACATAAAATGCACTCCTGCAAGTTAAATCTATATTTAAAAGATGGTTATAGAAAGCATGCTAGTTCCACTTAACAAGTAAAGAAAAAAACAAAAAAACACAACAATATAAATCTTTGTCATAAAACTTTGGCTTGCTGTAGGATATATTAACTGTATAATGACATTCTTCTCTAAACTGCATGCATTAATGGACTTTCCAGTTCTATTTTAATATTCGTCTGTTTGATTGAATTGGAGAAGAAAACTAAATTTTAGCTCTGGTAAACCTTGAAAACATGCATTACTCCATGTATTGCCAGTCAGAAAATTATTAAATTAAGGCAGTTTTAGTTTTGTGCTTTTCCTCTTCTCAAGTTTCAAGGTTACTTTTCACATATTTACAAGAAGGATTTTTTTTAACATTCAAAATGATAAACTACTAATTACACAACTTCTTGGGTAACTTTGCCTTTTATGTTTGTTATCAAAAGCTGAATACCATCTTGCCAACTTTTATTTCATGGGACATTTTGTCATCTGAAGTTCATATAAACATATAAATATTCCTCCTTGTTCTGGAAAAATTGTTCAGTAAATACAACTGCTTTGACCTTTTCAATATTCTCATTTTGACTCGATGTCTGTTCCAATCATAGGTTCCTGGGGTTGTAAACAGGAAAAGGTGGGTATGGCAAGTGAATCAAATTACAGAATATTGCAAAGGTCATGATAGGATAGTTTTAACTCCACATCAGAAAAGCAGTAGGAAAAAGATTTTTAGATGTTTGAAATATGAGAAATTTGATTTTATGTATGTTTTAAATAATAGTTAAAGCCAATGATAACTGTCTTTTTCATCACAGTTTTAAAATTATTGTTGGACTGCATTTGAAGTCTCTAAGCATTACTTACTTCATAATTCACTACAAATTTAATATAATTCATTCTATTTCACTTATAATTAACACTATATCAAATCGCTAGAGCAGGAAACCTTTAGTATATTAGTGCAAATGGTATTTTTAAAAAACCATATAATAGTGTGAATTTGCTTTCTGCTTTCCATGCAGAATATGGTTCAAAATACTGCCCTGTAGGCCCAGACAGAAGATGAACTTTCCTTGATTTATTCAGCCTTGTTACATAAGACTCAAAGGACTGATATTTCATTGTGCTATTTCTTTCATAGGTGTTATGTTAGTTTCCCAGCTGCTTAAGTAATTACCACACAACGGGTTGGCTTAAACAATGGAAATTCACTGGTTCACAGTTTTGAGGAGAAGTCAGTGCTTTTTCCTGGAAGACTGTGGTGTTTTGGGACTGGCTGATGGTGATACTTGGGATTCCATGGCTTTTCCACCACATGGCAAAGTATTTTCCTTACTCTTCTGAGTTCCATTGGCTTCTACCTTTTTTCTTCTCCTGTGACTTTCTCCTTCTATGTCTGATTTTCTTTGCTTATAAGGATATCATTCAGGTTGAATTAAGGAACACCCTCATTCGGCCTAGGCACACCTTACCTGATAACATCTTCAAAGGTTCTATTGACAAATGGGTTCATACGCACAGGCGCAGGGATTGGAACCTGAACATGCTGTTTGTGGCAGACCCGATTCAATTTCCAACAGATGATTAGTTTCTAAAATGTTAAATACACTTAAAAATGAGTTGTTCACGTTAACCACAAGTAAAGCTTTTTCAAAACACACATAATTTTGACTGAATATCATTTCATTTTACCCTCATGTGTATATCTGTGTTACAAAAGCACACTAACTGATACATTAACTCTAAATACCTAAACACATCTTTGTCTTTAATTTTGAGTTATTTTAAAAAAACAAAATGGTCACTGTTCTAGTTTGCTAGCTGCCGGAATGCAATATTCCAGAAATGGAATGGCTTTTAAAAAAGGGAAATTAATAAGTTACAAGTTTACAGTTCTAAGCCCATGATAATGTCCAAATTAAAGCAAGCCTATAAAAATGTCCAATCTAAGGCATCCAGAAAAAGATACCTTTGTTCAAGAAGTTCAAGGTTACTCTCAACTGGAAAGGCACATGGTGAACATGGCGATATCTGCTCGTTTTCTCTCCAGGCTTCTTGTCTCATGAAACTCCCTCAAGGGCATTTTCCTTCTTTATCTCCAAATGTCTCTGACTGCATGGGCTTTCATGGTTTTTATGGTTGTCCTACTTTATCCAAAATGCTTCCTGTTTTAAAGGATTCCAGTAAACTAATCAAGACTCTCCTGGAATGGATAGAATCACAACTCCCTCTAATCAACTCCCACACCACAATTGGGTATGTCACATCTCCATGGAGATAATCTAATCAAGTTTCCAACCCGCAGTACTGAACAGCAATTAAAAGAAAGGGCTGTCTCCACAAGATTGAATCAGGGTTAAAACATGGCTTTTCTAGGGTATATAATCCTTTCAAACTGGCACAGTCACTATACCTCAGTCTCTTAGAATACTTAGAGTAGACTCTTTGGAGTTATTCTGCTTAGCATAATTCACAGACAAATTGATATTTGCATTACCAGCACCAATTCTGAAAATATGTTGTGGATGAAATAAGACATTTTTACTTACTGTTTTCAATGATGATATTTTTTCATTCACAGAGGATTTTATTTATTTATTTAAAAAATTTTTATTCTAGTGGCATATATACAACCTAAAATGTCCCCCTTTTAATCACATTCACATGCATAATTGAGTGTTGTTAATTATATTCACAAAATAATTGTGCTACCATCACCAATATCTACTACCAAAACTTTACCATTAACCCAAAAAGAAACTCTGTGCAACTTAAGCATTAATTCTCCATTCCCTACCCCCAATCTGGCCCCCGGTAATACTCCAGATTCTAATGCTATGAGTTTGCTTATCCTATTTCAGATCAGTGAATTCATACAACAGGCCTTTCTCTTAGTTTTCTAGGCTGCTTAAAGCAGATACCATGAAATGGGTTAGCTTAAAGCAATGGGGATTTATTAGCCTACATTTTGAGGCCAAGACAATGTGCAAGTCAAGACATCAACAATGCAATTCTTTCTTCCTGAAGACAAGCAGCCAGTGATCCTTGGCTCCTCTGCCACATAGCAAGACACATAGGCATATCTGCTGGTCTCTCCTTTCTCTTCCAAGTTTCACTGTTTTCAGCTTCTTACTTCCATAGTTTCTTTCTCTTTGTCTGAATTACATTCTCTTATAAAGGACTCTAGTAAAATGATTAAGACCCACCTGAGGTCTTGCTTTAACTGAAGTAACCTCATGAAAAGGTCCTACTTAGAATAACTTTACATTCACAGGAACAGATTAGCCTTAGGACATGATTTCCTGGGCTACATATAGTTCCAAACCACCACAGCCTTTTATTCTGAAGTTTTTAATTTTGATGAGGTCCTATTTATCCTTTTTATCTTTTGTTGCTAATGCTTTGGGTATAAAAAGAAACCACTGCTTAACACAAGATCCTGAAGCTACTTCCCAATGTGTTATTCTAGGAGTTGTATAGCCCTGTCAACCATGAAATTTTCATTATTCAAATTTTAATTGATTCTTGTCTCTTCCATAAAACAAATCTGGATTCTGTTACTTTGTCTTTAGCTGAGATTACTACATGTACTTCAAAATAATTGAACAGTGTTTTACAATATAGACTTTTATTATGTAGACATCTGTTTTCCCTGACTATTTCACCTCAATTTTAATGGGTCCATTCTTCTCCAGAAAAGGAAGTGTATTTTAGGCAATTTTACTATTTCAGGAATGGCCATCAAATTTCACTATACTGTTTTTGTTTCTAAAAGTCTCTCCAGAGTAATAGATTACTGCGTAGAGAAGTTTACATTTAATGAAAGCATAAAATTGTTAGCAATACAAGAGAAAACCCACATATTTAATGTTATCTGAATTTTCATTAGCATGGACTTCTTCAGTATGTTCTCTTCCACTTTTTGATTTGATAAATTGGAATGACTATGAAACCATCATGTCATTTGCTTTGGTAAAATGTTACATTTTTCTTTCTTAGATATTTAGTATTTAGGTATTTAGCAATCTGATGCTATGTTCAAGGGAAATATTTTATTTATTAAAGAAAGCTTGGGCTAAGTATAATTAATTTTACCACATTATTTCAATATTTATTCTGACTCTCTGACTCAGGTATAACCACCTGTTGAACTCTTCATTTTTGAAATAGTTGCACTTCTATAAAATAAACTAAAGGATTTTTTCCCTGTTTCCAACAAGAATCCCTGATCTTCATAGACTTTCTACTGCCTCATTCCTATTGTATTTGCTTTTCATTATACATAATAAATTTGCTTTTCTCCTATCTCCTCCTATAAATTCTAAAGGACCCTTCATTACTTTGCTTTATATTATTCTTATCACTACTGCCCTTCACTCATAATGTAATCTGCACTCTACTCGTACATTAATCTTTCTACTGAAAAATTTGTTTAGCCCTCTTTTTTATTATAAGCCAATCACTATCTCATTTCCAGTAGAAAAAAAAAGCCCAAATTCTTTAAAGTAAAATCATAGGTGCACTTTCTTCAGTTTCTTGTCAACTCAACTTTTATTTTTCAATGTTTTCTTATGCAAAACCATGTACCATCTAAATTGAACTATGCACATTTTCTCAGATTTGTGTTGAATTTCTGCCTGTTTCATCCTATATTAATCACTTTAGTTAAAATTTTTTATGGATACTAAAATTTTTTCTCATCAGTTAGGCAAAACACAAAAGCTCCCTGCAGTAAGTTGAGTTATGTACTGCAGAAATGCTATGTGCTTAATATTAATCCATTCTGTGGATGTGGACCCATTGTAAATGGGACCTTTTAAGATGTCATTTTAAGTTAAGATGTGGCCCAACTGAGTGAGGTTGGTCCTCAGTCCTATTATTGGAGGCTTTATGAAGAGAAAACCACATAAAGGGGCAAGAAGTTGGAAAGTAACAGAATCCTGAAGAGAAAGGAGAGGACATGGCCATGTGATGGGGAAGCCAAGGAATCCCACAGATTGCTGGGATCCAGGAAACTACAGATCCCCAGAGCAAGCAAGCCTTGTAGCCTCTGAAACTGTGAGCCAATAAATTCTTGTTTTGAAAGCCAAGCTATTGAGTGGTATTTGTTGTAGTAGCAGGGAAATGAAGATAGTACTTTTTGTAAAACTTTCCTTAATACCACAGCAAGGTGTGAATGTTCTCTTCTCTCAATTATTTTCATGATTTACCATTATTTCTCTTCTTATACTTATCATAGACTTATTTGTACTAAAACTGTATGTGAAGAAAGTTTTCCTCCCATATCTAAATGTAATCTGTTTGAAGACACAGAATCTACTTGTCTTTGTCATCCTGGGTAAACTTATAATACTAACATAGCATTTGATAGGTATTAAATCATGTGCATTGTCTTAATACACCCTGTGAATAGCTCAACTGTATTTTGTATGAAAGTTTAACTAAAAAAAAAAAAAAAAAGCAAAAAAACAATTTCCAAAGTGATTTAAGGGAAAACATTTCATTTAATTAATTCATTAGTATCCTTTGGAATCCATGAAATAGAGTTATTGTCCCACATGATCCTTAACATACTGTCTAACATTCAATGTACCTACCACATGGACCTGAACGCAAATAAGTGCTATTTATTTTTAATTATATTGTATTTTCCATAGTTTTCATAAATTATTTTTTTGTTCTGGTCTGCTCTCTTTATATTGCTCTAAATTTGTCTGAAATCGATCAACTGAAATGCACCTACCAGTTTATGGGAAGCTGAAACCTATGCTTCTTAATTTGATAATAATTGTGTAAAGAGATGTGCATATGAACTTGTGTATCTTTTATTACTTAGCCTTTTAAATATTGTTAACATAGTCATTAGCATGTTATAAATCCTGAACAAATATTCACTGATAAAATAAAGGAATGAAGGAGTGACTCAATGAAAACATAACATGTAAGTGTCTGGGCATTTTTAAATAGTGATTAGTGATTTTTCTTTTCTATAGCGTTATCTGGTAGTATCTTTTTTGGATATATTAGTGTATCATAATAGTTGCAATTTTAAATAAAAGTCAAACTGAACCTAGTTCTAAAGGCATTTACTTTACCAAGAATTAGCATTAAAAAATGATTTCATTATAAATATAATCATCTCAGATTAAAATTTGTTTTTAGAATCTTAGAATGGTATCACAATGACATTTAGCACATAGATTTTTCTGGACTAAGTAGAGGCTTTATTTTCTATGCTTAAAAATATATTTTCTGGCTATGTCTCTACATAGTAATATCCAAATGTACTTTTCTCTTGAATATACATTGGCATTCCCAACACATTATATGAATTCCTGGTACTATACTGAACAGACAAGTTGGCTTTAAGTGACCGTTTTCTAAGAATTCGTGCCATACCCACAGCTTCTTTCTGATATATTCTTTATGTCTAGTTTATCATGTTTGTTGTTATCTAATCCTTCTCTGCTGTCCATAGCTGACTAAATAGGGTTAGCTGGAGGACTGAAAGAGAAACAGTCTATCAACTGACCAGCAACCCATTGATTGGTTTGGCACAATAGCTGTACCAAAGTAAACTCCTTTTGTAAGTGGTTGGGCTACTGAACTTCATGCCTTATTATTATTATTATTTAGGTGAGAATCACTAATAGGCCTTAAGTCCCAGTGGCATAAAATAACAATAGAGAATTTCTTTTTCGTGCTACATGCCCGTTGCTGGTTGACTGCAGCCCTGATCCCTGTCATCGTCAGGAAGGTTGATGAAACATTTGCCTCTATTTGGAACATTACCAAAGTCTTGGTAGAGTTAAAAAAGACACATTGAGCCAAATCCTGATTTAAAACATCTGTGTGGATATGACACATACTCTTTGACTCACATTTCCTTACCAAGCAAGTGATGCAAATGATGCTTCAATAAAAGTGGTAAAGAGAGCAATTTCTTCACAAAGAAGGCCATTGAAGGGGCGAAGCTTGAGGAAACTGAATATTTTGAACAATAAGACAATCAGCCATTCTGTGATGAATAGGAGAACTTTAATTTTCTCTCATTGAAGTCATGCCCTTCAAACTAGGTCCAACATTTAATATTATCCTTCAGGCATTAAAGTGAACCATCATTACTTAATGAAATTTATGTGAACATTTTTTTCTGATACAAATGATCCTCTGTAATAATAAAATATTTGTTAGGGTCGTTGGTTTTGGACTTACTTTATTTATTTAAAAAACTCTTAATTAGTTTGAAAGAATTCAAATTAACTTGATCATGTTAATGGCTATTTTATATTTTAGGTGTATATATAATTTATGAGTTTAAATTAACTAAAAGACAAATTCAAACTACACTTAATGTTTTTTTTTTTTTTTTTTTTTTTTTTTTTTTTTTTACAGGGGAGAGTGCGAACGCAGTCCCCCACTACCACAAATTATTCAGTTGAGTTTCCCACATTTGGGGAAATTGCAGTGGTCAGCACATCTGGAGTGCAATGGATAAGCCTCGCCCTGGGAAAACCACCTTCATGATCATGGTGTCTACCCTACCAGGTAAGTATCATTTAATGGTTTTATTAGAGAAAAAAATATCATCACTGAATGGTGAAATTTGACCAAAGCAATATGGGAGAAGAAATGAAACCTGGTTATCCTCAACAAGCTTCCAAATGTGAGTGTTATAGGCATCATATTAACATAAAATAAAGGAAACAATTTGTGAGGGGTGTTTGGACTTATTTAAATGATGAATGGAATAATATTTCATAAATTTGTGAATTAAGTGAATTATAAATTATGTAAATTATAAATTGTAATAGCCAAAATGACTGCATGATATAAAAATATATATTTCCATTGATTGCCATTTTATTCTTCACATCACATTGATTTAAGAATAAAACCCCAATTTTTACCTTAATTTTCCACTTTTAGTGATATTTCCAACCTTAAAGTATTTGCAATACTGTATAACATTCTCATTGGTGCATTTTCTCAAATCATGTTTCAATAAATGTATGCATGTAAAAACAGAATCATGATGAATAATAACCAGAAGCTTATTACATATTGACAGAAAGGCTTTTGTTTATTTAAATAGTTTGGTGACTTTTTTTATATGATACTTAATATGTCTAGGTAGAGAAGATTATATAATCATGTAAAATAAGCAATTTCATGTTATACGATGCAATGAATTTACAGTGAAATAATCTTAGTTTTTTTCCAGTGCAGACTAGATCCAACCAAAAGAATGTGGTGTGAGTGATAAAATGAGAAACATTATTAGTCTATAGCTTTACTGGTGGTATCATTTATGAGACAAAACTCCAGATGGGCTTTTGCTTTCTCATTCACTCTTGCACTGTTCATTCAATAAATATTTCCATAGACTCGACCCTGTGATAGGCATATAGGGCATAGCAATAAATAAGGGCATGTCTGCAGTGAAGTGCTCCTAGTTCACTGAGAAATAGTCATAAAACCATGGAGTGCCATCCTATCCATATTAACTATGTACACCATGAGATGTAACCAGTTATATGCTGCACTAACATATGCATAAAAAATAGGAAAGCAAGGGTGTGCTGGTTTGAAAATATTATGTACGGCAGAAAAGCTGTTTTAATCCTGATTCAATCTTGTGGAGGCAAGCATTTCTTTTAATCCTAAATCAATATTATAGGTACCGAATTGTGGGTGTGACCTTTTGTGAGGTGAATATGTGACTCCACCCATTCCAGGTGGGTCTTGATTAGTTTACTGGAATCCTTTAAAAAAAGGAAGCATTTTGGAGAGGGTCAGAAATGACAGAAGCCTCAGATGTAGATACTTGGAGAACAACTTGCTTCAGAAAACAGAGACACAGATGTATGGAGATGCTTGGAGCCCAGCAGACATCATCACGAAATGTTAAGCAAGCCAGAACCTGGAGAGAGCCAAGGGAAGCCAAGAGATGAAAGTCAGCCCCGGAGAAGCAAAGTGAGGAACTCTCACTGGAGCAGAGGTGGAAAGCAACAGATTCCAGGAGCCAGGGACCAGCAGATGGCAGTCATGTGACTCCCCAGCTGACAGAGGTGTTCCTGACCCATCAACCTTCCTTGAATTAAGGTATCTTTTCCTAGATGCCTTAGTTTGGACATTTTTATAGGCTTAAAACTTTAAATTTGTAACTTATAAATTACCTTTTTAAAAAGCTATTTCAGTTCTGTTATATCACATTCTGGCAACTTCCAAACTAACGCAAGGGGTTAAATTTTATTTTTACCAAATAAACATTTTGTTATGGGAAATATTTTCAGCTTTTTGAAACTTTAGTAGGTCCTGTTTAGAGGAATAAAACACTATGCCAGTATCTCACAGAATTTGTGATTTGCCTTTCAGGAACAAATTTTCATACTTAGTAGCAGGTCTGAAATTTAAGAGGAATAATAAAAGAAGACCATATTTGGGCATAATAAGCACACTATTTTCTTACTTACACACTGGAATAAAGAAACTATGAAAAAGGGGTTGAAGTTTTCTTTTTCAGGCACTCCTTTATATTAACTCTTCTGTGTTATCTATCTTCTTTAAAGTACTATTTAGGATTAACTCTCAGAGTACATCTTTAATCACTAGAAGACAGATTTTCATAGATGAAGTGTTCTCAACTGCTATGTAAAAGGAACATAAAAAATAAGAAAAAAGTATCAAGAGCTTCAAACTAGGAATGCTAGGACATAGACCCATCTTAATTTTTGACTACTCAAGTTACTTTAGCCAAACAATTGAGTATGATATTGCCTTATAATTGGAAAGAAATGTAATGCAGGAAACCACATTTTGTTTAAAGAATCAGTAGGCTTATTAGAGAATTCATTTGCTAATATATCATCATATTTCATCTTTAAATACTTTAGAAAATCTTGCCTTATATTGATCAAAAGACAGTTGGATTTTCATTTATTCTACAATGAGCAGGCATTCACTTTAACTCTATAAAAAGCAGTGTATGCTTTCTTTTCCAAAATTCTTTCCAGAAAAATGTGCTTTGACTTCATTTTTCTTTTAGTTGCTATCATCTCTCCTTTTAGGCCAAGCTTAAAGGACATTGTTGCTTTTTATCTTTTCTTTAGTCCTCATTCCCCAGCATATTTTTTCTGCTCTTATCTCTCCAGAGAAACTGATTTTTTCATAGCACATTAAAGAAAGAAAAATGCTTAGTATTCGGG